>JANHGB010021037.1:0-34702 GCA_026283785.1 Coracopsis vasa | reverse complement strand
TTTTTCTTTGTCTTTTTCTTTTTCTTTTTCTTTTTCTTTGTCTTTTCCTTTTTCTTTTTCTTTTTCTTTTTCTTTTTCTTTTTCCTTTTCTTTTGTTTGTCTTTCCTTTTTCTTCAATAAAAACTGAAATTTACTGTGTGTTTCTGTTAATTAGAATTATTGGCATATTGCTCCCAACAAACTCCTTACGCCCCTTCAGTTCAATTAAGCTGACTGATGGACTTCAAACACCTAATGCTTTTAGATGTATTTTTCCCCTCCTGTGATTCTAACAGAAACTGCAGGATCATCTGCATGTACAGGGTGAGATTCTAACCTGTGGAGGTTCATTCAAGGCACATTTAGCCCAACATAAGCCAACTTTTTTTCAGAATGTCATAAAACTTCAAACAATTAAAGGAGTCCAAATATAGAAAGGATTAGGTGGTTACTATTAGATAAGATTATGTTGTATTTTAACCTGTCAGAGTTCAATTTAATTTCATTTACCTTTTTCCTCACTTTTATAATTGAGACACCGACAGTGTGGTAAACCTGTCCAGCTGCTTTTTTTTTTCTTATTACTTTTAATGACAGATTGCAATACAGTCCTTCAGAGTGAGAGTATTAATTGCTACTGCACTAAGAGTGTGCTTGCCACCGTACATAATTAAGAGTATGCAGTGACTTGGTGTCACTCAAGTATATATAGGATCAAACTATAGGTTCCAATGCAAACCACTTTTATTAACCAATCACTTTTTTTCCCAACTATTCTTCTTTATTTTGCTTGTACCCAAAGTTCTTGAAAGTGGTGATTATGTACTGACATATGGCATTGTAACATCAGTATTCTAAGCAAATTTTCTGATTTGATGCCATATGTCCTTCCAACAATGAGAATTCTTGCTAGGTCGGCCTTGGGTGTGCAGCAAGAGTAGAAAGATTTAGATAATTATTACACATGCTTGAAAATTAGTTCTTGTAAGTTTTGCATATACGAGTTTCAGAGGCATATATGCACTTACATGTGCTTTAACATACTTCTGTTACTCAGGGCCAAGCTAAAAGGATTCTTAAAATCAGGACTATGCTTCTAGGATTGCTTGATTTAAGAAAAAAATAGGAGTCATCAAACTGTTTGCCTTGCTTAAAGGTATATTTAAAAACATACATTTCTCCTTCTTGAAAAATGGTTCCACTAGATATGTTTAAGAGATACTTCATTCTAGATTCCTGCTGACTATATTTTCCTTTACAGTTAGATAGCATAAATAAAGCTCATAATAGGTACTGGGAGATTACATTTACAGTTATTTGTTTAGGAAAAATTTGAAGGGCAATAAGAAGCTTTGAAATGCTTTGAAAAGTTATCATGCAAATTGAAAGCTGTTTGAATCTATCTATCTAGCATCAAGTGATTCAGATGCTGCTAACAGAATAGAAGTTATTCTTAATCCATATTCATCCTAATGGTACCTACTTCAGCAATTTATTGCAGGTATTTGCATATCCCCAAAGTCTTATCTTTCAACCTTTTTTGTCTTAGAAAACTTTGATAGATGTGTACTTTTGCTTACCTCTTCCCCCCCACCCCGCCTATTTTTTTTGTGTAAAACTGGTGTACTGTAACATCACACGACCTCAGACCAAATTCCCACAGTGCAACCTATGTGGGTTCATGGGGCCATGAATGTCCAGCCAGTCATGGGCTTTGATCCTGAAGGCTTTTTATTTTTCCCATTTGATTTCATGACTGTGACCTGCCTCTATTTAAAAGAAAGGTATTTTACATGCCTCCTTATTCTGCCGTTTTACCTGCCATTTTGGATAAGTGATTTCAATCTTGTGGGTTTTGTTCCCATATGGTATTGTAAAACAATTGTAAGAAAACAGATGTCTGAGATTTCAAACAGCAATTAACTGCCATGCTTTACTGACATAGATTTCTCATTGTGATACTGAGAGATTATTCTTATTGTTGGCAACTTCAGAATGTAGGTATAATGAAAGTAGCGAAGCATCAATCAGTGAAGGAAGCTCAAGAAAAAAAAAAAAGAGAATGGAATGAAAATCTGTTATGTGAATTTAAGAGAAATATGTTAATTTACTTAAATGGCAAGAGGTTTCATCAATTTTGTTTTACGTTTATATGCCATCCAAAGCGTTTAGTTTGGACTGATCATTATGATAGTTTCTAGATGGCTGGGGACTTACTTACCAGCTGCAACATGTGCTTATGCAGGCCACCGATCTGTGGCCAGGAGGCGTGGCATTGCTTTCAAAGCAGCCCCAACAACAACAAAAGGGATATTCCTGGCTGCCTCCTGGTGCTGCTGTTGCGTGCTTGCTATCACACAAGGCTGCAACATACTTGAGATGTGGGGTTCAGACCACCTAATTTTAAATGTCTATAGTTATCTACATCCAAGGCTAATCATCTAGGCTTCCTGTAATTAAATTCAGAGTAATAAATCCTTCTAAGGCACAAATAATCTCATCCTTGTATATATCTCTAAACAGATCAAATGATCATTACATTAGACCTCTGTTTCTCTTTACTGACTATGAAAGGTACCAAGACCATTCTCTTAAATTCATGAATCTACACTGTAGATGTGTGTAGCTTGAATACTACAAGTCCTAATACTTTTGCATTACAGGCATTGCATTATTGATAGGTTCAGATTCACACATTGACAGACAACTGCGGACACAGACAAAATATTTTTTTTGATTCAGATTTTAAACACATTTCCTGGATAAGGAGTGTAGAATCCACTTAAACTCATGGAACCAGACAAATCCAAGGAGAAAAAAGTATAGAGAATGTGATGAAAATATAAGTTACTTACAGTAGTAATGAGGTGTGATTAACTTAGATTTATACACTCATTTCAACTGGTGGTGGGCTGAATTTTTATTTCTTGACTTAGCTTCAGTTCAATAGTTCTTGCCTTATGGTAGTCTTTTGGAGAGAAAAGGGAGACTAGGGAAAATAACTTACTTAGCCTTTTAGAAACAACATTTGTTAGGTGAGAAAGCAGTTACAGCTTTGGGACTTTCTCAAATACAGTTCCACCAAACAGTGTGGGGTTTATGCTTTTCTGTTACTTTTTTCCTCAGTCTGCCTCCATTTGTTTGTCATGGCATGCTTCTCAGCAAGGGTTTTCCACCTTGTCTCTTCACTGGCATTTCTGTTTTCTTTTTCTCCACTTTCATTCCTACACACAGAGTATTATCTCAGTTATATCTTGATGTGAGCACGGGAAAAAGATACAGCTTTCCTCCCAGCATCTCAGCAGAGCTGTCAGTGAATACTGAGTAGGAGCAATTCATAGCTGCAGAGGCTTTCAGAATCTAGCCACCGTTTTTTAAGAAGCTGTTTTTTTGAGAAGCAGAGTATGTTCAGTATGACAGCTATCAGGACTGCCTTTTAGTTCTGGAAAAAAAAAATATTGCAGAGTTTTTAATATCTATAATTGAAGGAAAAGTTCCTAGGTTTACCTCAGCAATATGCCCTTCTGCCAGGCGAATCATGTCCCACCCTGATATTATGTTACTGTGACAGTAACTAGCGTGAGCTAATTTCTTTTTCTGAAATCACCATGTTATGGATACTCATAAACAGAGAAGATTTTAGAGGAAAGAGGATATCTTTTAATAGATCAACTGATAATGATGGAAAACATGGAAAAGCTTTGGGCACACAAAAACCTTTATCAATAAGACCTCCATAGCAGCCTTAGCACCTTTACTACACAGAAACACTCCTCCAATATGAATTTAAATCCCTAAAATTATTAAATCCATTGAATTATTTGTAACAGTGGGAATAATATTAGCTAGATATTCAGCAGTAATCACGTAAGTGGACAGATTGCATAATCCAGTTAATTACAGTTGGGTTTGAGCATGCATATTTCAAAAAGCAAACATTACTTGTCAAGATTTTTCTGCTAATGAAGGAGTAACATTTTAGAAAGAATGCATAATGAATTTTTAGTACAGAAGTACACAGCAGCAGCATTTGAACTGCAGAATCACTTTCTCTGTTCTACTTGAACCATTGCTTCAGTTGCTCCACTAGAAATAAATATTACGATTGCCTACTAATTATGTTAATGTTATAGGAGGGAAAGTGTCATTTCAGCCCACCTAGAGGTGGGCTACCTACTTCTACTACCTGCATAAAGATAGCATTATTCTACCTATTTCTACTACCTGCATAAAGATAGCATTATTCTACCTACTTCTACTACCTGCATAAAGAATTCCGAACTCTTAAAGCCAAAACCCACCCTGCTAACAGTATAACACATAAAAAAAGATAACTTTGGAAACTCCTTGATATTTCCCGGTGTGTCACCTGGGAAATAAATAACTTGGCAATTTCAGTGGTGACTAATTAGTGATTAGAGAGCATGGAAGCAAAGAGAAAAGTGGCCACTAGAAAACAGAGATCTTATTCTTGTGACAAATAGTTGTGATAATCTCTGTGCAAGTTCCCTACTTCTGCAACTGGAAAACCTGATAGCTTTTTTTGTTGCTTCTGTTGCTTCTAATAACAATAGCTACTAAGACAAGCATGCATGAAGGCAGAAACCTCTTGTCATAGACTGGAGTCTTGATGTAACATATGTGCAGTTAGGGCTGACAAGCAAGAAAACAGACACTGAATCACAAGTTATTTTCTACATGCAGAAATCTACCAGAGCAAGGTAAGAAAAAGTTGTCATTTTGTCTGTTGAAGTATCCATAATTTTGTTGATGTGGTACAGAAACCGTGGAAAATCAGAGTACCCTTCCTTTTACATGCTATAGGGTGTATCTTACAGACAACCATCTATATGAGAGATGTTTAAGTAGACCATCTATATTTTCTCTTCAGTGATTATAAATAACCAGTCCACATAACTACATAAGTGTAATAGATGTCTGCATAGTTGTCTAGTTTCTGATGAAATTAATCCCACCACCTATGCTTTCATCTTTGCAGCATTCTTTTCAAGTTTATGGCAGGGAGAAGAAGTATCAACTACTGCAGCTTCTACAGCTCAAATCAAGAAGTTGCTGAGTTTCACAGAGATTTCCACTTCCTATATCTCCTTCCCTGGACAGTAGAGAAATGCTAGAAGCAGCAGGTAGGAAGAGATGTACTGGCAGCTTGTAGGAGTGTGAGATGAGTATGTGATGAAGGGGTGTGCCAGCAGTGTAATAGGAGAAAAATCTGAAAAGTGGGAGTCCTTGTGAAAAGAAAGAGGTGAACAAAAACTAGAGCAAAGAAATGTATGCTTAATTTAGAATGATAGCTGAAAAGATAAGGAGTGAAAGTGTAATAAGAGGTATTATGGAGACGGGGGTTGAACAAGAAGACTTAAAGAAAAGAGTTGGAGGGAAAAATTAAAAGAGGAGGGAAAGTTAGCTAGTTCACAGGCTAACTTTCATATGAAAAATGAGTAAATACACTAGTAGTTATCAAGCCCAGAAAAGATGTGACTTAGGAGAAATATGAAAGAAGTCTATAAAATAATGAATACTAAGGAGAAGATAGATTAAGTTAATTCTTTCCCTCTTACAGAAAAAAAAAAATTAAATTTTGATGAAATTAGTAGAACCTGGACTCAAAAAGAAGAAAAAAAATAGGAGACTTGTGAAATTTGTTTTCAGATGGTGCCCTTGAAAGTAGAAGCTTATACAAGCATGAGATGAAACAAGTCTGCAGAAGATAATGTCATTCAAAGTTATTAATTATATAAAAAACAGAGGCAGTTCAACAAATCCACTGAACTGAAAATGTTTAGAGGCTAGGAGAATTCTGGAAGTATTGTGCATGCTTAGTTTGCTCATATTTCTCCTTAGGTATTTGCTTATGGCCATTGCTAGAGAAAGCATACTGAGTTAGATGATCCTTGGCCTGACACAGCATGGCTGCATTTATTTTCTAAGTAGGGAAGAGAAAGAGAAAAAAGGGATACTACAATTCAGGAAATATTATAGAGGCAATATTTAGGAAATACTGTTTTTAGGAACATATATTTAAGAAATATATGCTTAGAAATTTTTATCTTAAAGCAAATCTTGCTAAATACATCTGTCTATAAAAAGAATTTCCAGATCTCTTTCTAGTCAGTCTCTAAATAATGGTATAATCTGTTTGAGATGCCTTGTTTTGATGAATATATAAACCAAACAAACAAATAATCCCAAAATATTTTCTTAATAATATGCTATTTCATTTATCCTATCTGGAAGATATTTATCTGAAGCCAGCATTGATGTCAGGGAAATTAGGCTTGTGTCAGTTAAGAGACTGTTGTACAATGGCTTATCTCAGACAATGCTTTCCAAAACCACCACGTCATAAAAAGGCCAAAGGCCATGCCGCTGTTTTGTATGGCCTTCAATCAAACTATGTTTATGGACACCCAAAAGCTGTGATCCTGGAGGAAGCAGTAGGGGTCTTCAGCACTGTGTGTCGCGCCTGTCAGTGCAATGAGGGACACATCAAACATCTGCTTCCTTTCACTTATTGATACTGATATGTGCATTTTAAATAATTTGAATTCAGAAAAAGTGATGAATAGCTTAAGAAGTGCTATATGCGCACAATAGGGGTACCGTGCTCAGGTAGCCATGCAAATAACTGTACAGGAAGCAGCTTAATCTTCCTTACTAATGCCTGAAAGAATGGTGACATCCATCAAATTAAGTATAATTGTCTTTCTCTAATATAAGTGACTATTATAATTATCTTAATATAATGGATTCAGAAATATCTTAAATCTGCCAGATTAATAAACAAACAGGCTCAGAATAGTGGCCAGCCAAGAGGTCAGATCAGGTTGCCCTGAGGTTAATTGGAGTTTTTCTACTGAATTAAATTAGCTAAGTGTTCAGCAGAAAAATGCTTGAACTTCCATGAATAGATTCCTTTCAGTGAAGGGAAGGTGAACATAAGCAAGCTTTGATTTTATATTATGTCCAAGACACATTTTTTTTCTTGTGTCTTTAATCCATAAACCAAACATCACTTTTTTGTTTTTCTGATCTATATAACTGTTCTTATCTACTGTCTATCACTTTAAACTCTCAGTAATGAAAAGGAATTAGACTTTCATACTGTTTTTTATTCTACAGTGTTTTTATTCTATTAGTGTTGCTAATTGTTGCACAGACAGCAGGCATAAAATGGCAGCCTGCAGGCTCTGTCTTGCAGACTGCACTATTTTATCAAGAAATTCTCTCTTGTTGATTGTCCGTTACTTCCTTCTCCTCATTCAGTGAGTGAGCAGACCGGCACTGTTGAAAACTTCATTATTCATTAGGTAGGGTAGATAGGAAAAGAACCGGAGTGTTAGAAATTAATATCAATGTTAATTAAACTTTATTCTGTTGTACATACAGTGCAATATTATTCTATCTTTTGCCAATTTGAATCTCATTCTAGTGATATCTAGGTCTACCTATCTTACAAGTAATTCACAGTATTGAACAAAGTGCTGGGTCATACTGGAATTGTAACTTAGCTTTTAAAACCTTGAATATACATATGTGTGTGTGTGTGTGTGTGTGCGCAGGAAAGGAAGGAAGGGAGAAAGGGAGAAAGAGAAGAAAGCGAGAAGGCAGGAAAGAGAGCAAAACAGTAGTGCTGTCCTTAAAATCCTGCTTTTAAACCCACATTTAACTATGTCAATGAAAGTGATCCAAACTCTAAAAATGAGGCCAATGGGGAACTGCAGGTGCTTAACACTTCAAGCAATTGATCTTGAATTCAGAAACCTAACTTGTAGCAATCAAATCTGAAAGTTTTTGTAAGCTGTGCGCACGCCAATAAAGGCTGTTCTTTCATGTTAGCCTTTATTCCATTCATATACATTTATGTATAACAAAGAAAGGGAGCTCAAAAGCTTAAACAAGAAAAGGAAGTGTGTTTAAAAATTGAAATACAAATGTGGGTGTTAGCATGAGTTTTATTTTTGGTATTGATTATATCAAACTGTGCCTTAAATGTAAATCTTTAAAGGATTCTTTTACGATATTGTTGGTTTTAATTTACATTTTCTGGAAAGTCTTCTCATTTGCTATCAAAAAAATGCAAGGCAAAGATAAAAGAAGTATTATTTTAGTGGGAAAATACCCTGTAAGAAACCAGAAAATAATCCAGTTGTGCTTTTCTTAATAATTTATTGATTTCTTTTCCTTTCAACACATGACAGTGACAGTCTTTTACTTACTAACAAGTATGTCTCAAAAGGCTCAGAGGATCAGTTAAACACCTAAAAAATCAGATGCTCATTTGAATTTCATTTGATTTGCTTTAATCTAGACCCAAAGCAATTGGATGTTTCCTTTTTTTTTTTTTTTTCCTTTCCAAAATGACAATATATTTAAAACATAAGTTTGCATGGAAACATAGCAGTTTTGTTAGACAGACAAACAAACAAAAATTAATAAGAATTTTTTCGGCAAGGTGGCAGCATATTCAGTCAAGTTGCATTTTGGAAGTGACACTTTTTTCCCCGTTAAGTAAAGCAGTTGTTTTTTTTTTTCTAAATAGGTGGCCCAGATTAATTCTGTTTTCTAATTTACAGAGTGAAGATTTGACTCTAAGTAACAAAAACACCATGGTCTTTGGGGATCAGAATGTTTTCTTTTAATTATTTTCATATATAATAAATAACCTAAAAAAAATCAAATTGATAGGTCTTGAGTTCATCAAAACATTGAAGGAAAACAAACAAACACACTTCCAGCCCTGCCAGGTTTTTAATTTTCCTGGGAAAGGAAATCCATTTCTTATCATCCCAAATATAGAGTTTTCTGCTTCAAACTGAGTAAAAACTTCTACCAGCTACCGCTTGCATGTTTTCAGTAACTGACTTGTAAACTCCTAGAAGGTTTAGAATAACTCAATATTCTTCCCTAGTTCTTCTGTCTCTACCTCAGTGAAGGGAGAATCAAAAGGAAAAAAGAGAAGCTGGCAAGAATAATTCTAAAGGACAAGAAACTACATACATAGTTATATAACTGCATATCTCTATATCTATTTCATGCATATTTAAATATTTCATAATAATATGTATACACTTAACCATTTAAAGCCTGGGAAATCGCAGTTAGAAAGCTTGGATCCATCTCCAGAACTGTAGTGAGATATTTGGGGCACTTTGTTTGCTCTTTTTTCCCCTTCTTGTTCACTCTCCTCTCCCTCACACCTTCCCTCACATCCACCAATGACTTACTGCTGAAACAATCTGCAGTCTTTTGAGCCAGAGGGCTCAAGTACTTGTACAGTTTTTGATGGTGTTTTACCTCGTTCTTACTGTGGCCCTCTGCGATACTCTTCCACTGAACAATTCATGAAGGAAATCAATGGAGCTGGGGACAATTCTAGTGGAAGGGAGAGAGGAATGAAGGAGAAGTGGTTATTAAGTCCCTGGGAATTCAAAGAAAGGAAACCCAATGTTTCTCATAATGTGAGTACTTCTCTGTATTTTTCAGTCAGAAATAGTGCCACTGGCAAAATAATTAAAGGGAGGAGCTCCCTTACAATCATGTGTTTTGCTCCTTATCTAGGCAGCACCAAGTATATCACAGATCCAATACGAGATGTGACTTAGAAAGTTGAGAGAAAGGAAATTCAGTTTCCCTAATTACAAATCCACTTGCAGTGCCTTATTCACAGCATGAAAAAGAGGGCTAAGAAGATAACAAAGTGTGTGATTAAATGCAGCAAACTTGCACAGCTATATGCAATGTGTGAGTAGAGACAGCCATTAATAACACTTTCAGATTTTTGAGAGCTACAGCCCAAACATTAATACACTTCTAATGGTCACTGAGGGAGGTAGCACAGAATATTTAGTGGAAGTACTGGTTGAGAAGATACTTTATTACTGGTTGTACAGGAACTGTATGAGATTAATATTGTTAGGTACTCACCAGATGGTCATTAGATTGCATATCTCTATTTGCAGTGTTGAAACTACAAGAGAAGTCTCATTCATAGTCTCCAGCCTTCTGAAACAGTATGAAAAGCTGTTATTTCCCTGTTTGCTATGTATTCTCACTCCAGTGCTTCCTGAATCCCTTTAATTATACTTTATGTGCCAGTGTTTCACCAAGTCACTTATTTACTTGGGTGCTGTGTTTCTGCTTGCCATGTCTACTCTTTACGTAGCTGTTACTATCTTCAGACCACCCAAGCTGCTCCACAGCTGACATACTTGCACCCTTCACTTAAAAGAGCTGGGATTCATTGCTTAATTGGTTAATCAGCTGATAGACAGCTCAGCTCAGAAAATAATTTCAAGAACTTATGCAATACAAAAGGGCAGCTCAATTTTCTGTTTCAAAGACAGTAACTGTTGCCCTTCATGGGCTGACTGACATGTGCTAGTGTTACTCTAAGTCTTCTGCGTAATGAAAATTTCCTATATTTGTAGGAAGGATAGGAGAGTCAGGCATCCCTTTCTATTGCTCATGTTCTTTCTGGCTTGGGGTGACCTTACTCATCTGTCTAGAGTCATGCTCTTCTGCAGCATGAAAGCTGGGAGTTTTGGTGATTATCCAGCAAAATCTCCATGGATCCTGAATATCTTTGTACCCAGTTTTATTTTCAGCAAATATATGGCAAAGGGTGATGTTCTTGCTTTATTTCAATACATCTGAAATAAAAGCACAGAAGTGTAACTACCAATGCTGTAAATATTCTGTGTCTGACACTGTGTTCCCTTTTGATCTCAACTGACAGTGCAAAGCACAAGCCAGCTGGGAAAGGTTTAGGATGCTGAAGAAATCTGCACTGCTTCAGGTTATTCCTCCCACCTACAGAAGTACATGAGCAGTAGCTGTTCACTTCGAAGAAGCGTTGTGGAGACAATGGCCTTTCTTTTAGTCTCCTCTGCAAAAAGCTTTAACAGCTTATACTAGACGAAGGATAGTGGCAACATGCTGCAGCTCCATGTGAATCATCACTAACACCTTGGAAAAACATCTTGAAAACAATTTTGAATTTGTTCTCAATCAGAATCTGTACAGACCATGTGAACCAACCACGCAAGTGGAAATTGTAAGATTGGTCACCTAACCGCCTCCTATTCGAAGTGTTATTATGACAGACTAGTCTTAATTTAGGTACTCTTTCACTAGCTTGTATTATACTTATTTTAAGTACAGGTGGGAGGAAAAGTCACCTCTATATACCGGGTTACCTCATTCCTGTGGTATGTAATTGATTTACTGTATATCTAGATATTTCTCTAATAAAGGGTAAACCCAATTATTTAGCACTTCAATCACTGAAAGACAGAAAAGAGAAAAAGAGACTGTATAATTTTGGATATAATTTTTTTGTATTCTACATTTTTCCAAATATAAACTGAAAATACAAATTGATAATATATTTAAAATTTGAACAGTAATGCACATACAAGGAAGGCTCATAAAGGAAAATGTTACAGTGTAATTTGAATCTATAATTGTACTAATATAACATTTTAAAGTTTTATGAAAATTCTGGGCTAATATTTAGAATCAAAAGTGTGTAAGAATAAAATAAAATTATCTATGTGTTAATGAGATAAGCAGCATAATTGCAAATTATTTTTGAAGTCCAATCTTAATTTACATTTAACTTTTAAAATTGTTATTCAGATTTCTGTAAATTATTTACAATTAGAAAATATCAGACTGGATGATTGTCTGCAAAGTGGATAGTGTGATTTTTGAAGGCTGCATTTAATACTTCAAGTGAGGGTCCTTCAGTTTTGAAAGCTAGCCTCTACCCCATTCTGTCAGAAACACAAAACTACATAGTAGTGGAAAAAGAGGGGAATTCTTCATCCATTCTTCCATTTTTTATAAGAAAATGTTAAAATGTATATAAAGATGTTAATTTTCTTTTAAATGAATGTGAACAAATTCTTATAATTTTATTTAGACAATGCATTACAATTATAAAGGCCAGTTTCCAATTTGCTTTTCAAGCTGCCAGAGCAGCTGAATATATAACATGAAGTCAGATTCACCTCCTCATAACTGAAGAAAATAAACACTTATATCTGAGCTAATCCTGTCTTTATATCAGTAGAGAAAAAATATATAACTAATGAAGAGGGTTTACCTCACCTTTATTACAGGCTTGTCTCGAGATAAATTCCTTGCTTAAAGGTGCCTCATCTCCAGCTATTCGCTGTAGAGAGAAAAAATGCCTAAGATTTACAAACTTAAGTTTATATATTTGAATGAAACTCATGTGACATTTGTATCTTTTCCAGAAAAAAATGGTTGTCTTCCTATTTACTGCCAAGTTCTGCAAGTGGGCATGGCTGGTATGTGGGTATGCTTCAGGCAAACTTTTTTTTTTAATGCACTTTTTTTGCACTGTTGTCCTTCATGGAATTTGTGCAACAGCTTTGTTTGAAGTACCAGGGGGTTCAAGATGCACTTTCTTTTCAGAAACAGGCCATCAGGGGACCGCCAGTATGTTTGTAAAATTGCTTCCTCCACCCCACCTCTTTTGGCAGCATTGAATAGATTTCTGGTATTAGCAATCATTTACCTATTCGTTTATAATTTACTGAAGATCACTGGCAGATAGTGGGAACAATGACAGAACAAGGTTTATGTGGACATTAACATATTTTTATAAAAATTGTTCTTATGTTGGTGACTGCTTAACTGCTTAATTGGTATTGTAGGTAATGTCTGTTGATTTTCACAGCTACATATTCAATGATGAGAGAAAAGTGAGTCAGATGATGTAGAGAACAGAAAAAAAGCAAAAAAACACAAAAAAATGCCCTATAGTCATGAGTGGTGGGTCATCAACTGTCTCTGAACCCATTAAATACCGCTGAGAGCTTACAGTATATTTCTATTTTCAAATACAAGCTGAAGAAATGCAAGCTGAGGTATTGGTGAACCTGAGACTATAGCTGCCTTTCTTACCTTTCTCAGTGGAGTTTAACACAGTTCAGTTTCTGTAAGACTTCCTGAAGGAAAACAATAGTTTTCTGTGGGAGATTGCAAAAGATGCATCTTCCATCACTGTTACAGAACAGTATGATGTATAAAAAAGTAGGGGTAGTTATTTCAACTCTTTCAAATATATTTTTTCAGCAGGTTTTTATTTAATGACAATAATTTAACAATACCTTAATCTTTATGACTCTATTTTCTTATCTTACTTAAATTTTTAGAAGAGTTTCTAAATTGGTTTGTCATACCCATGGAATTTTCAGAGGCAGAGAAATAGGAGAATTTGAGTAGGATAAAAATGTTTTCACTTTTTCTAACAGAATGTTCCTCTTAAGTATTATCTAATTTAAAAATTTTATTCCTTGCTCAGAGTAGAGCTGTCTGTTGAAAGTAAGCTAGAGAGATGTGCACATCAGCTAGGAGAAAAAAGGTAATATGATCATGATTATACATGGCCAGCTGTGGGAAATGCCTTTCTTTGCATTTAATTTGGTTCAGTTGTGCAAAGTACTCTCCTGGTGGTTTCTTTAGCCTGTGAATGTGTAGAGTCTTCTGTGGAGACTGCTTTTTGTCAGTCATTCTCTAATAAATGTAGATCTTATATTGCTGAATAACAGGTTTAGACTCTTTACCTTACAGTATAATGATGGTATATATTATTTATTGAAGGATGTTCTTTCCCTTGTTTACCTCCCCAAGGAGCTGACCATAGCAATCTTCTGTATGAGCCCCATGTGGAATTAGATTCAGTCTTAGCAGATAGCCATTCCCAAATTCTCTGAAAAGCAGTAGCAGTCACACTGCTATTGAGCTGATTTTGATTTTAAATATGTGTGTTGATCAGTTTGCTGGTCAAGTAAGAGTAGAGCTCCAGCGGTCACACGTCCAGCTACTATGCATCCTGTATATTCTTTCAAAGGTCTCTTGTGCTTTCTTCACTGGATATATTACCCTCATTTTGCCACATCATTTAAATTTCCATTATTCCTTCCTAGTCTTCCAGTCTCTAAATATCATTGTTCATAAACTATACATTTTTTATAGATGCTTCCCCCACAGTTGTATTGCTGTTTTCTGATTAAATTTATTTAATTGCTTGCATTCTTCTAAAAATTCTTGAGCATTTTCTAGTATTAGATCTGGGCGTTCTTACACTGTTTTTGCAATTAAGTTTAAAAAGTTGATGAGTATATTTCACTGCAGAGATTTTTTTCTCCCTGTTTCTCTTTTTACAATAGATTTTCAGACAGACACCTAGCACAATTTAAGGCTTAATGAGGTGCAAACTCCCATATATATACCATTGTGTCTTACAGCTAGTTCACTTCAAGGCATAAAAGAAAATAAGTCGAAAATGTTCCCATCATTATCCTAAGTTGCTCACTACTTCACATACAGTAGCATAAAAATTGGTTATCATTCATTTTTAAAAAGTACATTTTAAAACAAGTTCAAAATAATTTTTGAGATGAGACTCAGGGAATAACTCACCCAGGTTAACTCTACCATACATCCTTAAGATTACTCCAGAAGCTGATTCAAATCCTCCAGGCTAGGTTGCTGCTCTCATGCTATGATCGACATCTAAGACATCTTCTCTCTTACTCTTCACTGCCCTTTCTACACTAAAGATAGTCTTTGAGAATTGTTTTTCATGTAATATCCTATATACATATTAAGGGGTTTACTGAAGCATTCCACAGGTAGGTAAAAAATTGATTTGAAAGAAATGTGAGCAGCAGTCTCTTTTTCTTCATACATCCAATTTAATGAACATCTATTGTTGTATTACCCTTGCTTTGTATCAATGTTTTCAGAAAATTTATCTTATAAAGGTCTGCACTTTCAAACTGGAAAAGAATGCATAACTGCAACATATGATTTATCTGTGAGCATATGAGAAATACTTATAAATGAGATGTGAGCATTTTGGAGAATTATCTAACTTCGTTTGGATACAGTCATTCATTTGCTTTCTAACAGAATGGGGAAATTCCACTTATTGTTATGTGCATTTTCCAAAGGGTAGATTCATAAACAATAGTTTAGGTTTAGATATTAGAAAGGTTTAGGTATTAGAAAAGCTATCTAAGGAAATTAGATATTACAAAGGTGATGTTTACATTTAAGAATACCAGTAGATTACAAAAAAAATGACAGAAATCAAAGTTTTCATTTAAGGACCCCTTCATAGTGAAATAACTCATAGTTACTGAATATCAATCTATCTATACATTTATTACAAGTAAAATACCTCTGAAGAAAATAGAGTTTGAAGTGATAAACCACTGCATTGACATATTAGTCATTCCTTGATGTGTGTTCCACCTCAAACCTGACAAGGAAACAGTTTCTCCACAAAGAAGCTGTCACAGACAAGCTCTGTCAACGGCATGTTGAATTAATGACACTGCATTCATGCAATTTTTAAATTTTTGTTTTAATGTTTTCTCTTCTTTCCTCCTTGATCTTTGACATACATAACTACTGATGGTCACCTGTAGTCTCTAAGCAAGCAACTAAATAAAAAAAATAACCAGTTTCTGAGGAGCTTCAATTGAAATTTAAATAAATAAAGGTCTGTTCTCTCACACAGACTTGTGGAAAAAACCTCTTGCTGAATATCAGCAGGAAAGAGAGAACCCATTCCTTTCTGGCTCATTAATGTCTATGGTGACTGCTCCTTCACAACAATGTGAACAAAGTTAGGAAGCAAAAGCAAAAGCCTGCAAACACAGACATATACGATTACTTTTACTTCTATGAGGGGTAGCACCCAAAACAGAAGTTAGGGTTCTCACTGTATCAAAACTAAAAATGCTTAGGCTTTGTCTGAGCACAGCTTTCTCTGTTTGCCAAGGAAATTGCACGATTTGAGACATTATAACATACATTAAATATTAGTTATATATATTTGTCTATTTAATCTTCAGAAACTTAGTTTAAAAAAACTGCTATCTGGATTCTCAACATTTAATAAGTAGACAGAGAAACCCTTCTTTACTCAGACAATAAAGATTTTATTTTTTTTTGTATTATTCCTCTGAAATGAACTACAGTACAATTTAAAGCTTAGGAAGAACCTTTATTCACAGTTAATAATTAATTCCTTTGGAATATTATTGGAATTCTTGACCCTGAATCGAAGGTGTGTTAGATGTGAAATCATTCTTAAAACAGGAAGAGCCAAAACAAAAAGAAGAAAAACCAACAAAAACCAACAAACAAGAAATCAAACCCAGCAAACCCAAGCCTTTGGTAGAGTTAAGAAATGTCTCCAAAGCATTTGCAGGCTTAACCTGATTGCACTCTTTTTACAGAGGGCACACTGAATTGTTATACTAGCCTTAATTAAAAAAAAAAGAAGAAAAAAGATAAAATGTCAAATGTTCATCCTGGAAGACTGCTTTTCTAATACAAAAGAGCTTGATCTAACTTTTTTAAAGACTGGAAAAACCAAAGCTTTTCATCATTGAAATTTTAACAAGATTTTATTTTGAGAATCAGACCTTTTCTCCTTGACCCCCCACTAGTTTTAGTAATTTTGTCTCTGTTCACTACTACATCATCTCAAAGTTATCATTTAGGGGCAGCCAAATTAATTCTGTAACAAAATCTAATGGCACTAATAATCTATCACTTGGTACTTCTGATGCTTTTCTTCCTTAATTGATAAATAGTTGTATCCTAGAAAATACTCTTCTGTTCCTTGAGAAGTATATACTTAATATGATGGATATTTTAATACTTAGACATACAGTTCTTGTCTTACCTTATCTGAAGAGACAGGCAAAATACTCAACAGGCAGCTGGGAGAAATCTCATAATCTTTAGCTTTTGTTCTCAACTTACCAGATGTCTCCTTTAAATACAATACAGCAGAGAGAAAACAGTCTCGGAGGTTCCTGGAGTGTGTGGAAGATAACTTCTTGATACAGCTGGTGAGTGAGCCAACTAGTGAAGGCTCCCATTGCACCAAGAAGAACTTGTAGGTTATTATATGGTTGGAGGCCATCTTGGGCATAGCAATCACAAAATTATAGTTATTGATTCTTGGAGAGCTAAGAAGGGGATTCAGCAGAACTGCTACCTTGGACTTCCAGAGGACAGACTCTGGCCTGTTTAGGAGACTGGTTGACAGAGTACCTTGGGAAGCAGTTTGCAGGCACCAAGTTGGGCAGGAGTGTTGATGTGCTTGAGGTGTAGGAGAGTAGGAAGGCTCTACAGAGGGATCTGGACAGGCTAGATCGATGATTTGAAGCCAATTGTATGGGGTTCAACAGAATCAAGTGCCGAGTCCTGCACTTGGCTCACAACAACCATATGCAACGCTACAGGCCTGGAGAATTGTGACTGGAAAGCTACCTGGCAGAAAAGGACCTGGGGGTGTAGGTCAACAACTGCTGAACATGAACCAGCTTGTGCTCAGGTAGCCAAGAAGGTCAACAGCACCCTGGCTTTTATAAGCAATAGTGTGGCCAGCAGGACTAGAGCAGTGGTTGTCCCCATATACTTGGCACAGGTGAAGCTGCGCCTCAGATACTGTGCTCTGTTTGAGATCCCTCACTACAAGACATTGAGGTGTTGAAGTGTGCCCAAAGAAGGGGAATGAAGTGGTGAAGGCTCTAGATCGCAAGTCTTATGAGACGAAGCTGAGAGAACTGGCGTTGTTTAGCCTGGAAGAAAGGATGCTCAGGGGAGACCTTATTGCCCTCTGCAACTACCTGAAAGGTAGTTGTTGATCTCTTAGCAAGGTAGGTCTTCGTCTCTTCTCTCAGGTAACAAGATATAGGACAGGGGAACCCTTTCCAACCCAAATGTTTCTATGATTCTATGAAACTTTTCAACAGTTAATGAAATATTGCATCAGGGACATACTGTCAGACATTCCAGTTGCTACCTCTTAATCAAAACTATGGAAATTGGACATATTCTTTTAGTCTGTGTACTTAATCAACACTGTGCAAAGTTAAAATATGAGATGAACATTTAGTCTAAATAGAAAAGATTAATAGCTGTTTCAAAAGTAGATAGGTACACCTGAGGCAAGGAATAGGGAGGAGAAAGATAACATTAACTTAAAGATTAGTTTTCTTATTGGTCAAACATTTAGAAACAAATGACTAAAGCATGTCAGTATTACCTATATATGCAGCTCCTTCTTTTTTTTTTTTCAATAGGTTTCTCTTCAAAGATAGTTACTGAAGATAAAAGTATATAAACAGGAAATTTCTCTCTGAAATTTTTCTTTACACCTGAACTATTTGTAATATGAAACAACATTCTCTGTGATATAATATCTGTGCCTTCAAGAAAAAAATATTCTTTTAGAAACCTCATGTATTAAAAAAAGGAAGGAAACCGTCAATCACAGGTGCAAAAGAGCAACCTTTGAAACATATTCTGAGTGAATACATATACCCATTAAACCCATTTTGTTTATAAATAAAGTTGAATTATATGCCTACCAAAACTATTGAAAGGCAAGAATGCATAATTTTCAACTAGAAAATACCAGTGTCCTTGTATGATTTACATGAATATATTAATATTACCTGTAACCCTAAAAGTCCCCAGTGTTTCAATCTTGCTATCACATGATGATTCAGAATGGATACATAGTCAAATAATTTTAGTTTTCATCTACTAAAACCACTGTTATTGACAAGGAAAGTTGTAGTTTGGGTATGTTTTACCTGTTTGAAACAAGATAAGAATTTACCAATTTTATCAGTCAAGTGATGTGCTACTATTTTGTAATTTCGATTTTGGCATATGCCACTGAATGAATTTTGACTTAAATTAATATTCTACTTCCATTCTATTTTCCCATTAGCATTATAATTTCCTTTCAGCTCTAAGGTATTCATAATAATGTTTTTTAGATTTAAAATTAATCACTCAGATAAATACTTTTTTGAAGTGGGGTCTCAACTATGTTGTTAGGTGAACCTTTTTGTGATTTTGAGATAAAAGGGTCTATTCTTGTTTGTATTCTGTTAAAATGTCTTATTCTAATGTGTTTCACAAAATTGCATCACAGCCTTTCCATTTAATAAAATTGTCATATACATAGCCGGGTTAAGTGGGCACAGGTTTGCAGAAGTCACTCACATTGATTCACATCAGATGAAATGCTGAGATGATGCTTTATTCATTTTCTTTAATGTTCTTAGCTTTTGGAGAATGAGACAAAAAGAATCAATGTGAAAATCACTGGTGGGTAAAGGAGCAGTATGTGTTTATTGAATAATACCACTATAAAACCGCCAGGTAGCCTCATGTAGTAAAATAATCATTACCCTGCCTTTTAGTTTTCCAGTAGAGATCTCAATCGCAACTTTATTTTCCAGAAGTTGCTAAGAAATTGTTGATGATTAGTTTCGTACTGGTTTCAGACGTGAAGCTGGAGAAAATTGATTTGGTCAGTGTAGAGAATGTTCCTAACCATTTAGCTATGACTGTTTACCATTAGGTCATGCAGTGCTATAAGTTCAATAAAATCTCCTGGGTATAAAACATTAGCCATTCAAAAGGCGTGGTGTCACTATAATTTCTTGATAGTTCCTAAGAAGTCATCCTCTCAGTGATTGGCTATAATGGTTTTATTTGTGAAAGAAAATTTCACCTCCCTTTACATCATTTGACAGAATAGAAAAATACAAAATTTCAAATGAAATGGAAATAAAGAATTCATGGAAAGTAGGGTAAGCTTATTGAAGTTCTATTGAGCAAGTTTTTATTTCCATTTATTTATTGTTTGCTGAATGCAACTGCAACATTTAAAATCTCCTGGAAACTATTTTAAAATGGGATTCAGTAAAATGTTGTTTATCATAAGAGCTCAAATCACGGGAGTGCTACATCAAGCACGAAAAAAGAAATGATGACAGAACAATAGCAGCTCCTTAGGTGAAGATAAAGCATTTGGCCAACAGGACATGAATTTCTACTGTTTTCAGGAAGACCAGAAAAACTCACCTTGTTTGTCATGTTACAGACTGAGAGTGAAGAGCAGGTGCTTGTCAAAATTATCCTCTAAACTAGAAAAAAAAAGCATGCCCTTGGAACACAACACCTATGTTTGACTACCATGATGAGCAGTTTTGAGCATGCTGACAATTCTTTGAATTAAGATGAGGGAAAATATTGTAATAGAAGTATTTATTTTTTTGTGAATTGTCTTCTACCAGCTACATACTCAATGGATACTCTTTTGTAGTCTTGCTTTTTATACTGTTAAGAGTTTTTGATTCAGTGTTTAAATTTATGTTCTAGGAAACAGTTTCAACATGTTACGTGAGAAGATCCACTATACATAAAGTCAAACAGAATATGCTGGATCCAGAATCTGAATTAGATGAGTTGAATACACTCCTTTAAAGCAACAAGACTGTTTTTAAAGAAGCAAACAAAAACTAAAAATAAAAAGAAGGGTTTAGCAAATCTGATATATTTTGTCTTTTTTTTTTTTCCCCACATACTTCACAGTTATTTTTAAAGCATTTTGTTCTACTATTAGAATTTTTGAAGCCTTGAAAGAAGAATCTTGACCATCGGAATATGTCATTGTTGTTTTGTAAAAGCATATAGTGATATAATGTCTAAAGAAAAGAAACTATTCTTAGTAAAAAGATATTCATAGAACCATAGCAAAGCTTTGTGCTAGTATCAGTGGGTGTAAAAACAGAGAGAACAATGGAGTAGTGACTACTTACTCCCAGGCTCATTTTGGTTCTCAGAGCTCTCCTTATAACATGGTACAATCTTGAGGGCAAAGTTTACCCTGGTCTCCATCAGAATGGGAAGCTCCCGAGTGTGTGAAATATGTGTGTGTGTTTCTTTAAGGGTGAGTGAATTTATGTTGCTTACTGGCGGTTTACTACATTCTTCATTTCATTCTTCAATCAACCAATGCTTCCCAGTGCTGCCATAATATCATCCTACCAAATGCAAGCTTTGACCTAATTTGAGTTTATATTGTCCAGAATTTTGTTATAGATGAAGGGATATATCAGATTTAATTTGAGGTAGGTAAATAACCTCAAAGAATGATTTATTTTAAATTTAGACTGTCTTTTCTCACAGGATATCCATGGGGAGATAATTTTCCACATTACTTTTAGCTCAGTGGACTGTCACAAGCAGAGTTCCCAGTGATTCTTTCAGATGTGAAAAGGCTGAACTCATGTAGTTGTTGTGGTTAGTCACATAAATTATGTGGGAATGGCTCTGTTCCCTGAAGAGACTAGGTTACCTAAGTGGTTTTGAAACATCTACAGTGGAAATGTCCACCGTGTAAATATTCCAGACACATAGTGGCCTCTTGTAGCTTGCATGAATTTTGCATGTTTGGTCCCCACCTTCTCCTCCCCAGTATCAGTGGTGGCACTACAGGTGATGTGCTGATCTGGAGCTGATGAAAAGTCACAGGCTTGGTTGACAAGGCCTTTCCCCATCATGCAAGCAGATGTGATGGTGACAGCACACGTCTGTAGTTAGTCACATGAACCCAGCACACAGATGCATGTGACACCATCTCCCCCTGCCCAGATCTGGCTGAATGCGTGTGAAACAGGCTTTGATCTGATTTTTAGGTACTCCTCTGGTTTTTTATTTTTAAATGGAAGATCCACCAGATGGCCCTGAGGGCCAAACCCCCTCAAACTAAAATGAACAACCAACCTCAAGTTTTTAAGAATGAATTCAGGAGACTAGTTGGGAAATTTATTTTTTTACATCAGAACGTCTGTATTTGTATGTTCTGCATAAAAAGTACAATCAGATAATTAATGTTCCTTCCCTTCAAATAAAATCTGTAGGATTGAGAGCTTTCACTATCATTGTCAGGTGATTTATGGCATTCACCCAGGGGAAAACAAATACTAGTGTGATTCATCTTGGCTGAGCTAGATTTTTCAAGTTTACTTGTAAACTAATTTTCAGTTCATTAATATCCTGTGTTTTTCTCTGTTCTTTCTATTCCATGTATCCCTCCTTGCTTTTTCTTTTCCCCTTCATTATCTTAATTTCCTCTTCTCTCAGACTCCACTCCTTGCCTCCTCCTCGCACACACATATTGCTCTATGTGCCATCATCAGTTAAGAGGGAAAGAGTTGTTGACTTACATTCTTTATTTGCAAAGAGGTACAATCATTAATCCTACGTTGACTTTGTTTCATTTTATCATTCATTGCATTAAGAATGAATGTATTTATTAGGTACCCATCACTATAATACAAGTTGGTCCACTGTGACAGCAATTCTAAATGGGTAATTTTTCATAAATTAAAATTCCTTGCAGCAAGTATAACTTTGTTTCAGTAAATTACAATCCACAGACTTCCATAACAAAGTGCTAATTGTAAGTTGGCTTTAAATGTTACATTTTGTATGCAAATTGGCCTGTGGGGAGTTATTATTTAGTACAACATTGTTAAGAACACTAACATTAGTTTGTAATTTGTTTGAAGTGGAATACCGTTATTACTAATATATTTTGTGTGACTTAGAGAAACAGCACTGCTTTCCCATGTAAGATAAAAATCTTTTATCAGTCAAATTTGTTGAATGTTGTTTTTGTTCTCCGTGGGAAAACAAAAGGCGACCTGGGTCATAAAAAAATGCATTGTGTTTTAGGTTATTTGAACAGAAGGAAAGTCAAAAGAACATGATGTAATTGTCAGGCACTGAGAGCAATGCATAAGGCCTGATACTGCAAATGTTTGGACAAATAGGATATTCTTTGTAGGTGAAGTCACAGTGGCATAGTGGGATTAACTCTTTTTTTCTTCCACAAATGAATCTCTAGAATAACTTGCTCTTCCTTCCAAAACCAATCCAGAAGATCTGGTAGGGTTTATTTTAAATGTTTGGAGTGTCTCAGTGATTTCTTTGCTGCATATTTTATTTCCTGTTTCAGTTGTCCAATAGTTGATGTAAAAAAGATGAAACGTCCTAGACTTCAAATCTCCAAAGTTCTTATTTAAAACAGTTTTGGGAACATTGTCATAAGGTCTTCAGCATAGTTTGGTATGGTGTCATCTCTGACTGTATGTACAACACATTTTGCTCACAAAGATAAAGCAATACTTTCCTATGGGTACAGGAAGAGAAAAAGGAATAGAAGTGAGCCCCACGCCCCCACTGGTTCTCAAAGGGACTCCAGCAAGGACGACTCCATGTTGTTCACTGAGCTTTGCCTGACATACCCTTGTGGAACAGAGACCCCTAAAGCACCACTTTGAGTAAGGGGTGTTTGCACAAACAGGACTCTCTCCCTGACTGCCAGGAGTAGAGATGCAAAATAATACTGATTCCCAACAGAAAACTTGAATGTTTACATGACTTCAAAAGGAGTAACCACATCCTGTTTACGCATGATAGAATTCTGACAAATATCAGCATCTTTCTACAGTAGAGGTCACTGCTTTGGAAGACTGAATTTATAGGCATCAGCAAAAGCTATCCATGCCTATCATGGTAAAGTCTGGAATCCTTTCTGCCAAAGACAGGAGACATGAGAGTTCAGAAGGGTAATTGGTTTAAAAAATCAATCAGAAAATTCACTTCAGAGTTAGGAGGAAAAGCCTCCTTGTACATTTCAGAAGACAGTTTTACTGAACATTGCGAGCACACTCATAACTTTTTAGCAGCTGTTGATTAATTGTTGACAAGAAATAATGGGAGCCTGAGAGAATTTTGTTGATAGGAAGTTCACTTAGGTCAGCAAATTTATTTGGAACACAGCTGGCCCTGGTAACCCCCTGCAAAACTACAAGAACAGAAATGTCCAGTGAACTCACTCTTCTGTGCTAAGCCACTCAAATAGTGTCTCTTTCACTTTAGTAGTATAAGTGGGTGGTTTATAAATGTGTTTAAAGCTCAAGGTTTCTTTTTAAAGTAATTTCATCCAATATTTACAGACCAAAAAATGCAGGTGAGACTTAAGAATGTAGATGACAATAATGAATGTATCCATTCCTGTCTATGACAGTCAAAATACAAATATTTAGATAAATGTATGGCTTTATAGGACTAATTTCAAGGTTGCTTTTATTGATGCGTAGTACCTGACACTCATATTGGGGTTTAAATCCAAATTTTTAGCTTATGGGAGCCTTTCAAGGTACTTAGAACTGGCTGAAATGAGTGTCCCTCCCTGCAGCTACCTCTAACAGATACCACTCATGAGAAAGGCAGGGCTCCTTGGCTCACACTGAGCTCTTCATTTAGTGGGAGGTGGAAGTCAGGATTCTCATGGACTGTCAGCACTTAGCTGCCCATGAATGGATCACCCCAAGCTTTTTGGATAAACACCAGGAGCACTTTTTAGATAGGAATCATTTTTTCTTCCTTCATCGTGTGTCTGGATTTACCACATGACACTAATATCAGCATCCCCTATAATATAGTGAGAGCCCAAGACAAAGCAACCAGCACAGGCTGATCAGAAAGTTATGCATGTTAATAAGCACACCTTTAAAATCAAGCTGAAGCTATTCTTTCATGTGAAATATGAACACTGGTGAAAGTGAAAGGCACAAAGTGATTTCAGATTGCATCAGCCTGACACCTACACATGAATGCATATATATATATGCTGTCATGTGAAAAGGGATGCTTAAAATTATGTTAGATGATAAGACTTTTCTCAGGAACAGGCTTTACACCATGAGATATTACAAAATGTATTCTTAGTTTTGTTTTACTCGTTGCTTTTATCTAAAACCTTCAAAAGTTGGACCATAGATTGGACGAATTTTCCTCAGGATCCCTGTTCCGGGAGATCTCAGTTTCAGTCAGTGCTTTCTCACCTGGAAACTGATGTGTGTGGAAAGAATCAGAACTCCAGGCCAGGATAAGGAAGGATCTTCATTTTTACCTGCCATGCACATATTCTCTGAAACAATAGGAGCTTACTGGCCCTCTTCCCTGTTTCTTAGCAACTCCAAATATGCTCAGATTTGAGGACTATTCACATTCATTGTTTATTGGTTGAGAGTTGAAGTAGCAGGCTGTTCCTTTGTGATTTTTTTCCTACTTCTATTGTTCTTGGTGCAGCCTTGTAAAAATGGATGGCCAGCCCCACAGGAGCTATCAAGTGACCCACCCCTAAGGTATGCCTACAAGCAATGCTGAACCTTTCTTAAGTGGTAAAAAAACATGGAAAACCACTGACATATGAGAGCTTTAACTCAGGACACAAGAAGCAATACAATAACTGCATGAAGACTAAGCCTACAAAGAAGAGCAATTGTAGGTTAGAACAGGTTAGAAGAAGAAAACAATATAAGCAGTGTCTAGAAGTGAAAAGCAAAATAACAAGGAAAAGAAGAAACAAATCGCTATGAAGTAAATTGGCAAGAACTCTCCATAGAGTGCTCTGCAATAAAACCACTTTGGAAATCAGTAGAAAAAAATGCCAAGAATTATCTACATGATGTATGGGCAATCTCAAGTCAGAACTCTTCACCACTTCTGCTTAAAGCCAGCAGCCTCTTGTTGTTGTTAATTAGAACTATAATCTTTCAGTCAATGTGGATCTCTATTAATAAGCACAGTTCTTTGGGACATATTTTTTTCTCCCAGTGAAAGGAAGGACCAGTTCTTTATTCTCTTCTGTGAATTCTGAACATAGGAAAATGAAAGCTATGATTAAATATACATACATGCATGGGGAAAGAAGTTGTTGACAAAAACTTCATTTTACAGGATGAAATGTTTGCAAGACATCACTGATTTCTAACAGAATATTATTTTTAATATTTGTGTGGCATGGCTATCTATGTGTAGATATCTTTTAAGCTTAACCATCATTACTTTTGGACTTCAGAGTGAACACACATGGTGAACACATATGATTTATCTCTTTTATCTCTTTTTTATTTCTTTTAATTTGCTGACTTGAGCAAGAAACACAACACTGTTTAAATTCCCCCATACCCCTATTATCTGGACTGCAAAGCCCTCATTTAACTTTTCAGACAAAACCGTGAGCTCTAGAGACTGATGGGTCTTTGCTAAAGTGCTAGTAAAGCATTTTCTTGCACACTAGCCCAATCTGTCTCCTGCAGAACACAGCATAATAGGGTGAAAATTGCCTCTTACCTGTTGACCAGCTGAAAATTGCATCTTTAGCTTCTTTCTCATGGAAGCTTCAGCAGCTTCCTGTTCTTTAGCAGCTAATTGGAATTCTTAAAGGAAATAACCCCCTCTTGAATGCCTAATAAAGTATTACATGTCATTCTCTTTTAGCATTCAATCATCAACCCTGCTTTTCTGACTTATACAGCAATCAGACTCTGGAGAATGAAGTTGTAGGACACAAGTGAGTATGCTGAGGGAGCCTTGGTAATTTAGGAGAGATTGCTCAGTTTATTCCTGTAAGATATTTGTGCTGTACTGGACATTTAGTGGATAAGATTTTATTGAGGGAAAGACATATAATTGTCATTCATCTATTAAAAATATGTGGAATGTCTCTCTCCAAATATTTTAAGGTAAAGTGTAAAAAAGGTTTTATCTGGTTTAGCGGATAAAAACTGAATTCTTTCCAGCAGCCAAAGGACAGAGTAAGGCATAGACGGCCCTGATATTTTTTTCTCGTTTGAAACACTCAGACTTCCCTTTGCTTCCCAGTGTAGAATTACAGAGGGAAGAGGAAATTCATTCAATTGCAAGCTACCAGTGGTCCATGGCTCAGGGATTTCTTTTGTACTCATGCATTCTGACAATGACTATCACCATTTTATACTTTCTGAAAATACAAAGTGTCAAAAAAAGAGAGTCAAGGAAGGCTGGGATATATGAAAGTTGCATGTTCAGCTGCAAGATACTGGAACTTCATTTCAACTCTTTTGCACTTCTTATTGCTCCCAGTTATAGCTTTCTTCAGGATAAGCTCTGAGATGTATGATGACTGCCATTAGGCTGTTCCTTCCCATCAGTTCTTTTTGTAACCTATATGTATGCTTAGGTAAGATCAAGATTTCACAATAAAGGATGTTGTAAGAAGTAGCAAACAAATAATACATTGTTGTGCTGCCTGGATTCATGTTACAGGGGGCATACTAGGAAGTTGATGGTGCTTCTGACTGCCCCATCATATTTCTGCATCACCCCATTTCACTCTTTTCCCTTAATTGCAAAGTATGGACACAGTGGGAGAGGGAGGCAGAGCAAGGGAAAGGTGCAAGGCTACAATTTTAGTTGTACATTTTCAGATCATTCTTAGTTGTTATTTAAAGAATGATGTGAACTCTTATAATTTAGCAGCTAGAACCAGACTCTATTTCCAATCCACACGGTATCAGGAATATACAGTTGCAGCTGGAAATGTATTCATAAGATCCTGCTATCTTCAAAGAGAAACAGGGAATCTATGCTCCCAGTTATAGATATATATATGTCATGTTCATGTACATTCCCATGACATTATCAATAATAGTTTTTATAAAGTTTCTGAATGCATCCTCCTCCAGTCCTCTTCATTATACTTTCCTCATCTTCTGCATAAATAGTGATCTAGCAGTTACATTGAAAATAAATATCTTTATTTATGCATAAAAATAGTATTGTTTCACAATGTTTGCCTTTAAATAACGTTATCTCCTTGTGCAATCTATTCTTTTTTCTTCACTATTAGGGCATGCAATTCTTTATCCTGTAATGCATATGGCACACTTGGGTGGCTACAAAATAATTATAGTCCACCCTCATCAAGAGTTCCATAAGTTCCTTCCTCTTTGTGCTGTTTGCTTACTCTGAAATGCATACAATTTTCTGGGTGGTCAGAAAAGAATTACAGTACAATCCCTATAATGAATCTTTAAGACCTTCAGTCATAACTATGAATAAAATGGAATAATACTACCATGAGGTATATAAACATTCTCCTCTCAGCAATGGAAGAGCATGTCTGAATCTGACTGACAATTGCTTCATATTAGATGTTAGCTTTTAAATTATCTTAATTTATAACTCACTGTCAAATCACTGAACATTCAGGAAAAGCAAAATGTTAAAATAGTAAGGTGTGACATAGGAAACATAATTGCATTGCTAAGGGAAGTTCTGTTGATTCTCTTTTTGTGTACATATATGGAGAGAGTGCATGCATTCTCTGATGGTGAGAACTGAATAAGACCAATGCGTGCTCTTCCTGGTATATTTCAAATTTCTCAGGAACCATGATCCAAGTACTAAGCAGAACTGATTGTCACTTTTGAGCTATCACGGCTGCTCTGTTGACTAACTTTGAGGTTGACTCAATGGATGTACACCCTTCTTTTTACCAAACAATTGAAAGTACTACCTCTGAAGAACTCCAGTGTAAGTCTGTAGGTACTGTGTGACATGACAGGGATTTTCATGCTTCTTTCTCTGCCATTTTCAAAGCTGACTGTTTCATTTCCAGTACAAAGTAATATCCTTGCCACAGCTTAACAATTCTTTCACAAGCAATGCACTTTGAATATTTTTTGAGTTTGTGGGGAAGAGAAAAAAAAGCACATTGTTTCTTTTTCCAGATAATGAACTTATTCCATCAAGTAAATCTGTAAGGAGGCTGATAACAATGCAGCTGTTACATGGAATATTAGGACAAATTAGATTTAAATGTCTAAAGGAGAGTGCAAGCTCCTACAGCATGCTGCAAAGTTGAGGCAAAGCTTCTTGATGGTATTCTTCATGGTTTGCAAAATGTATAATATTTCCCTAAGGAAATGTAGAAGACATAAAAGGGACTTTCCCAGCTCTGTGCATTTCTGCATTTCTGAAAAATCAAGGTCTTTGAGGCCTTCAATGTTTGGTTTTGGGTTTTTTTTTAGATCTCTGAGTGAATTAAGGAGGGTTTGTTTACCCTTTATATAATTAAGCTTGTGCAAGGGGAACAAAAAGGAACCATCATTTTCCTTGTTGAAATGAAAACAGGGCTTGACACTTGTCATCACCAGCCCTGTTCTGAGTTTGGTTTTAGAAGTTTAGTCAGTGCAGAGGGTCAAAGCAAGTAGCTCGAAAGAGGCACTGTCAGCAACTGGAAATACATTTGTGGGATGCTCCCACCACACTACCCACATAGGGAAAGAAACTCTATTTGATAATTCTTGTATTCACCTGATTGATGTTTTTCGATGTAAGAACTTCAAAATGTATCTCTAAATGGGTGTCATCCACATTCGAAGGAGAGTGAGGCAGTCTGCAAATTGCTGTACTATCTCTCTCTCACAGGTTTATACCTACCTCATTACCTCCCTTTTCCCCTTCTAATTAAAACATGTGAGACACTTTAAAACAGTCTATTTATAATATGACAAATTTGCTTTCAAAGTAATTTTCTTTTATTTAGTGTTTGATCCCTGATTTCATGCGCTTTTCCTCCATCTGGCAGTTGTCACTAAGGCAGATGGCCACCAGCTGGGAGGGCAAAGTAAGTATCTCCCTCTAGATCCGCTGCCAGAGCTGCTCAGTAAATGCAATGTGAGGGAAAACTGTGTCATTCTATTACCCGTGCAATGAGCTCACTTACTGACTTGTCACCACTTCAGATCCTGATGGTGAAATTCCACTCTCAAGCTGGAAGCCAGAAGAGGGTTTTATTTACTGGGGGAGGGGAGATCTTTTCCTTTATTTTTTTTTATATCCTTCCTTTCTGCTTCTCCTGTGTCTTTAGCCCCTCTCAAGGCCTGCAACTCTGAACGCCACATCTGCTGCTACTGGTTTTGTAAATAAACACTTGGGCAGATTTCCTACGCCTTCATGCTTAGTTCTAGTCAGTGACCTGTCTATAAATACACATGAATAAAAAGAATCCTGAATTTCCAGTGTCCTTAGCAAAGTTAATGAGACCTGAGTGAGTCTGCTGCCTTGGTAAGCTGAGCCTACTCTTTTAATTAGCACACTAATTCAGAAGGAAATGGTAGCTATATCACTTATAATGTGTAATGAAAAAATGTTGAAGGAAACAACACGGTAGGTGATTTAGTCTGGCTAAGCAGAAGGGGATGAAAATAAAGAAAGTAAAAACCTCACAGGTTAAGACTTCCCTTTAATTTTACATTTGAATTCACTTCAGAAAAAATTGGAAGTACTCAAAAATCTGAAATTTTCTAATGCTGGAGTCATTATACCCGTACGGAATAGTAACCCACCATAATGTCTAACCTTTGGAAGATAAATGAGGAAGGACTACTTAAAAATACACCAACAAAGGCAGGTTTCAGAGACACTTGAAGAACTTCTTAAGAGCAGGAATTTTCATTCTCATACAAATGCTTGGACCAGGCAGAAAAGCTTAAAAATAGAGCTGGTTACAAAAGGCTTTTTCTGTTTAACAAAATCTGTCAAGTTATCGACAATTTCTGCCATGTTGAAAATATGTATACGTTATTTGTAAACCAAAGCTGGGAGACTTTAAAATTATATATTTTTATATTGCCATATTTTTATTTTAAAATACAATTTACCTTGATTTGACTGCAAAAATAAGTTCAGACAAGAAGAATGTAGGAGGTTTATTGTTATTTTATTTAGAAAGCATTGATAGAAAATGTGACCATTGTTAGTGGTTTATTTAAAAATAAAATGAAAACTGATTAATTGAAACCAAACCCTTTCCAGGCAATATTTTAGTTTTTGAAAAACCTGCATTTTGAAATAATCAATTTAATTTAAAAGTTTTGCTAGTGTAGCTTAATCTGGCACATGAGTAAATATTGTTCAGTGAAGTGGTGTTAACTGGACTCAAAATCTTCTGCCTGCATATGAAAGAATGACATGTAAATGTGAATAAAGGTAAATGCGGTCATAAGCTACATACCACTCATTAGCCATTAGAATTAAAAATCATTTGGTTAAGTGCCTTAAGATAAAAGGGAATAATCAAAGTTTCAGGTAACTTTGCATATGTTATTTATTGAAATGTGTTTGAACCTGTGAACCACTAAGTACACAGTTTACATCATTTTCCATTTCCAGAAGTGCGTATGCTTTATTCTGTGTTTACTTTGGCTTACAATATAGCAAAAAAATAACTCCATAGCCAATTTTCTATGATCTCATCTCTAAAAAAATGTGCGCTTTTTGACTTGTATGGGTACTCTTCCAATATTAAAGTTCGTTATATCTTTAGACAAAGATATTTATATATATAATTTTTATTCTGCAGACTATGAAACAAGTACTTTTCTCAGTTTTGCCTATGCAATTACTACTGAAGTTGAAAAGAAAATAAATGCACAACTCAAAGGAGATTGTTCAGCTGACTTGCACTGTAGAAGATTTAAATTACTAAATATTAAATCTATGTAGCAATTAAGGATTTCAGGATAAATTGTTTTCTAACAAGAGGGCAACATGGTCTAGTGTGAGGCACCCCTGCCCATGGCAGAGAGATTGGATCTAGACGACCTTAAGGTCCTTTCCAATCTAAACCATTCTATGATTTTATGGTCCTGAGAGCAGATTGACTTACAGTACAGCAGAAGAAAGGTTCCTAATTTGCTGCACACTGTTTTAATACCACAAATAAGTTTCAATATTTCTCATATCTCATATTTCCAACATTCCAATGACTTTGTCTGGACTGTATTTTTTTTGTAGATTTAATTTTAATTATTCTGAGGCACATTTTTTAAACAGTTACTTTGTTTGTTTACATTTCTTTTAACATAATTTTTTTTTTATAAGGAGTGTTAAAATTAAACTTTCTGCAAGTGTATTTGGCCAGCGGCCTTTCCTTTTCATATATAAAAACAAAGCTGTGACTGAGAGTTACTTTTTCTTATGCTTTTTGGTCTTCAGAACAAAGCTCAATGGCTCTTACATTCAGAAACCTATGTCTCTGCATTGTTGAATTACACTATTGGTTAGAGAAGCCAGGACAAATTTACAGTGGAGGAAGTAGCAATGTAATTTACAAAGGAAAGTGGATTAATTCCAGCTAAGTGATCTACACATTGTAACTGAGAATGTCTGAAGATGGTTAAAGCATCAAAAGACACTGGTAAAATGCCATTCAGCCTGCCAGCAAAGCTGGTTATGCTGAGGTTTTACCACAAGTTGCTAAAATAAATATCATGCTATATAGTTTGTGGGCTTTGGTATTCCTAAAACAAAGAAATCCCAAGCTTTATGGATATGTTATGTTACAAGAGGTAGAAAGAGATGGTTGTTTAAATTGCTAAGTTGCCAATGTTGTTTGGAAATTACAGACCCCTTTTTATTTTTATTTTTATTTTTATTTTTATTTTTTTAATAAAAAATGTACATAAACACTTGGAAATGTCAATTGAAAAAGACTGACAGGGGGCTTTCTGAGTCTATCAAGGTGTTAGCCTTCTACTTACCAATTACATGCAAATATGGATACACTACTGGAAAAGCTAGAGAGGCTAGAATTATTTTTCCGATTTTCAAAAGCATGTCATAAACTATAGGAGATCTACAGAGTAGACAGAAAAAGGGCACTGCTGGCCAGCATCAATGTAACACAGCGTACATGATCTTTTTTACCAATTAGCTCAGCAGATTTTTGGCTTTTGGACAGCTTAAGGCTTATATTCACCATTTCTTGTTTCAGAATAGCAGAGACTGCAGAGAATAAGCTTGTATTTTCTAATCATTGAAGATAGCAGGATGTGTTAGCAGTAGTTTGAAAGCAGCAGTGCTTAGTGCACTGCTTTGTATCCTCAAAGCTGTATCATTACACTTTTTTTCATTACATGGCAGCAGGAGGTATTACTGAAATATATGAAATTAGGAAAATTCCAAAAATGCAAAAATCAAAATTTACTTGAAAAAGTAACGTAAAATGTTTCTCAAGTCACACTATAAATTCACACTGGCAGGTCACAACTGTGTTAAGTATCATTTGCAACTTCTGAAAGTTCAAAAAATCATGTAAACCATCATTTTAACATTTGTCTGCAAGAAATGTATTGGAGCTTTTCTCCCTTGCTGTAAAGTGGGTTACAGTTTTGCATGTAATACGCCCCTAGCAGTTATGAAGAAAAACGTAGTTACTCCTATTACCTGCATAGGCAGAGCTAGGGTAAGTCACCTTTCAGAATTATAGGGAAGGTACAAGGAGAAAAAAAAATCAGAGAAAAGTGAAGAGGATAAAACAGCTTCTGCAGCATCTATTGCCAGCTGAACCATAGATTTGGGATATTGCAGTGAATTTAGTGAGCTATACCAATCTAAACTTTTGACATGAAGAGAGTTAAAAACTTTTAGTGTTTTTTTTTTAAAAAAACAAACAGAAAACCAAAAAACAAACTAAAGGAATGTTGGTTTTGCTACAGATTTTTTTTTCCCCACTACTGTGGAGATTAAGATGTGAATGTGTTTTAGAAAGTGGTTTTGGAAATTGAGCTCACTATTTAGGCAAATCTATAGGATCTACAGCTCTTAAACTCTTGTAGAAAACCATAGACATAGGAAGCCGTGTGCAAGGCCTGCTTCTGACTGTCAGTATTTGAGTGTCACCATTGAGCCTATAAGGCAAGTCTATTGTCACTTAGAAGGCAACAGTTGGGGAATTCAAGAAAGGGCTGGATAATAAAGGTAATGCTGTCCTCTGACGAAGTGTCTGGTAGCCAATGCATGCATAAATCATATCATAAGGAAATGATTGTATCAAAACACAGACTCTATCAAGATGAAAAATTGCTGCTGCCTGCAACTGGTTCCTAGAAAGGTTTTTGAAGGATGTAAAAAGGAAAAATATTCATAAAATCAAATTCATTATTGTGGGATGTAAATAAGTTTTCTTAAATGTCCTTCTGCATATTTCCCAGGACTTCTTGTTCCCTGGTTTTCTTCAGTGTGGCCTTGCTTTAGGCACAGAAATACCTAAAATGAGATGGAAATGTTCTCTCTGTTCACTGCATTTATTTTCAGTTTGAAGCCAGGATTAGTTTTCAAACACTAAAATATATTGAAGATTTTCACTGACTTATTTGGACATATTCCAAGGTTAGTAATGTAAAATAAGAGAAAGAGGTGGGAATATGAAGGTTTTGAGATATATATACTGTTTAATATTCATGATACATTATTTTCCTATACTTTCTAAAGGAGATGGAGGTGTACAAGCTTGTGTATCTAGCGGAACAGGAAAATAGTCTGTTAGTTCCACAAGACTCTACAGAATAATTTTAACTTCTTTTCATGGATTATCTGCACAATTTTAGGTCCTTCATCTACATCCATCAACACACAAAGCACAAGAGCAAGGGTCTACAGCCCTCTGAACTATCTGTATCTTCCCTTAAATCTGTGACTGAATGGTTGGAAAAGATGCTGCTAGAGTGTATATATACAGTGTATACATACAGTTTGAAGCACACTAATTAGCTTATTGTTGTGGTTTAAATCAGACAGCAACTAAGTATCACACAGCCCCTCATTCACCCCTTCCCTTCCCACCTCCCTGGGTGAGGTGGGGAGGATAATCAAAGGAATGTAAAACCCACATGTTGAGATAAGAAGTTTAATAACTAAAGTACAATATAATGCTACTAATAATGATAAGTGAAATAACCAAAGAAGAGAATATAAATCTAAAAGGGAAAAGGAAAAAACCCCATAAACAACAATGATGTACAATAAAATTTCTCACTACTCTCTGACAGATATCCAGCCCATCCCAGAGCAGTGAACAGTCCCTTCTGGATAAATGCCCCCGGCACATATACTGGGCATGACGTGCTGCGGTATGTAATACCCCTTTGGCTAG
>JANHGB010021036.1:0-13234 GCA_026283785.1 Coracopsis vasa | reverse complement strand
GGGATGCTCTGCCCCATTGGCCACCCAGGTCCTGATGAGATGCTTGGATGAGCCCATCCAAGGCTCCCCTTATCCCCTCATCCCATTCCCATGGAATGCTAGAGGGGATGCTCTGCCCCATTGGCCACCCAGGTCCTGATGAGATGCTTGGATGAGCCCATCCAAGGCTCCCCTTATTCCCTCATCTCATTCCAGTGGTGTGGCAGGGAGGATGCTTTGCCCCATTGGCCACCCAGGTCCTGCTCTGATGCTTAGATGAGCCTATCCAAGGCTCCCCTTATTCCCTCATCTCATTCCCATGGCATGTTAGAGAGGATGCTCTGACCCATTGGCCACCCAGGTCCTGCTGAGATGCTTGGATGAGCCCATCCAAGGCTCCCCTTATTCCCTCTTCTCATTCCCATGGAATGCTAGAGAGGATGCTCTGCCCCATTGGCCACCCAGGTCCTGCTGAGATGCTTGGATGAGCCCATCCAAGGCTCCCCTTATCCCCTCATCCCATTCCCATGGAATGCTAGAGAGGATGCTCTGCCCCATTGGCCACCCAGCCCTGCTGAGATGCTTGAATGTGCCCATCCAAGGTTCACCTTTTTCCAACCTCTCATTCCCATGGCATTATAGAGAGCGGATGCTCAGCCCCATTGGCCACCCAGCCCTGCTGAGATGCTTGAATGTGCCCATCCAAGTCTCACTCTGTAGCCCATGGGTTTGCCTAACCCTAACCTTAACCCCAGGGTTGGGATGTGGAGACGGTCTCCCTAGTGCTCCTCCTGATGCCTTTAATGGTTGTTTTGAGGACTTCCCAGCAGGATCAGCTCCAGGATAACAGGGAGTCATGGTTTAGACCCAGCTGAAGCAGGGATACAGGGATGCTCAAGAGCCTGGCCCTGAGCTGGTCACTCGGACACCCTCCCTGAAGCTTTTCACCTTGTCTGGTGTGATTTTCCCTTTTGGCTTCACAAGAATTGGGCATTTTGAGTCTTTCCAGCAATTTCTCCCTTTTAACCCCCGCAGTTATGCTTTTCCCATCATAGGTGGTATCTGCCCTCTGAGCCAAGCAAAGAAACTGGGTTAATAGCCATGGAGCCAAACAAATTGGGTTAAAGCCATGTTAATAGCCACCATCAGGGCTGAAAGCATCGGGGGTCTGTTTGATCACACAGTTCATCTCAGTAGCTTTCCCTTCCCTCCATCCCCTGGGGTTAATTCCTCTTTGCTCATGTGCTTCCTCCCCACTCCCCAGCACAGGGAACTGTCTGTGCTGTCTTCTTAATGAATTAAAAGCCCTGCTTAGGTTCTTCATTAGAGTAAATGCTGCTTTGGTTAAAGCAATGCCCTGAGCCTCATAAAACCTGTCCAGCTGGGGCTGGTGTTCCAGGGATGAACTGTGCATGGAGATGCTCTCTACATTTGGGAGAGAACAACCAAGTGTGACAGATCACTCTCGGTGTTGTGAGCAGGAAGAAGCTGAAACCAGAATACACCATGAGAGTAAATGGGATTTATTACTGGTGTCCTAGAAACGGTGTTGGATGCAACACCTATGGGTGTTGACGGGAATAAGGAGTGCTCAGGACTGACAAAGAGGATGGAGAGGGGAAGGGGCTGGTCCCTTTTCCAAAGTAACAAGGGATAGAAGAGGAAACAGCCTCATGGGAGGTTTAGATGGAGCTGAGGAACAATTCCATCCCCAAAGGTTGCTCAGGCATTGGAACAGGCTGCCCAGGGCAAGGCTGGAGTCCATGGAAGCATTCATACACCATATAGACAAAGCCCTTAGTGCCATGGGTTAGTGGTGGCCTTGGCAATGCTGAGGAACGGTTGGGCTTGATCATCTTAAAGCTCTTTCCCAATCCCATTGATTCCATGATTCTCTAACACCTTTCCATTGTGGACTCTTCGCATGCTTCAGCCAACCAATACCAACCCTCTGTGGCAAAGGAGAACTCCTTGCTTTTGAGGGCGCGTTGTTCACGGCCCCCATCTCTATCACTTGGGGTGTAGTTGACCCCCCTCAGTGCATGACCACGGTTCCTCCCTCTGCCACAGAGTCCTGCGGCAGCTCGGTGTGCTCCTTCGGCAGCCGCTGTGCCGGTGGGCAGTGCGTGTGCCCGCGCTGCGAGCGGCAGCCCCTCGCCCCCGTGTGCGGCACCGATGGCATCACCTACCCCAACCAGTGCGAGCTGCGCGTGGCCTCCTGCCAGCACAAGAAGAGCATCGAGGTTGCCCGGATGGGGCCGTGTGAGGATGGTAGGTTGATGGTGCCCCTCCAGCCCTGCGGGTGGGAATGGGGAGGGAAAGGGTGAGGAAGGAGTGAGGATGGACACAGTGTGCTGCCCTGTGATACCCTGGCATCCCCATCGGGTCCCAGTGATGCTCTCCTTCCCTCCCTGCGCACTGCATCCCTTTCCCCTTTGTCTTCCTGTATCCAGCAGTAATGAGAGGTGACAACACCTAATGAGCGGGGCAAGGAGCTGATCAGTGCTTGAATTTCACACTCGAGCAGGTCACAGGAAACAGAGGTGTTCCTGGAATAGGGAGCCTATTGCCAATCCTGTGGCCATGCTCCCATGGCCAGGATTGACTCAGCACTGAGCACCAAGGTCCTAGGATTGGCTGTACCATGCTTGGCCAGGCTAAGAGCTAAGAACCTGCTGTTTTCCACTGCAGGGGAATAGCTCTGGGTTAACAATGGCTGAATCCAAGTCACAGGATGCTGACCTGTTGAGCTGATATTCTGTGGCTCATTGCACACGTAGTCTTAGTTGGAAAGGACTTCAGTGCCATGGCAGAGCTTAGGCAGAGGAGAAGACATAACATGGTGTTTGATCACAGCCCTCCTTGGGGAATTTCAGGCTGATGTCCCTCTGGGAAAAGATCTTAAATAATTCCCTGTGTAATGCCAAATCCCAGCCTTTGATCACTCAATAAAAAGGGCCAGGTTTTCCTTTCTTCCCCCCTCTTCCCCTTTAAGAAGCCTTTGAAATCAGGAACACCTCTCTCTTGCTGCTGGAGTTCTGAGCACCTAATGGAGAGGCAGCCAGGCTAGGGACAAGGTTTATATATTGTTAGGAATATCTGCATAACTGAACTTTGCATTAAGCCCAACCCCATCCCCATCTCTTTCCATGTCTATATTATCAGCAGCAATCTCCCTGCTGCACTATGTGTTTTGGAGGGCAGAATGGGAAGGAATCAGATCAAAGCATGGAGTTAAGCTGTCACTAAGTCAAGTGGCATCCCTTCCTCCTGTGTGTGGCTATTAGATATCTCATCTCCAGGTAGCCTACAGGGTGCTAGAAGCTGCAAGATCCTTGCTTTAGGTGCTGCAGTGATGCTGTGGAAAGGAAGATCTCAGGCCAAGTGCTAAGGAATCACTTTGCAGTTTTCATCATGTAGGGTTAGCACTATGTTGTGACAGCGATGGGAGAATCTGTGTTCTCCAAGGGATAACACAGATTAAGGTCCACAGATTTGAGGTCCAGCATAAGCATCCTAATATATATGGACCCAGGATTCTGGGGTTGCAGAGGTTCAATCTGCTGTGATTTGGATGGGTCTGTGGACTGCAAGGGCACAGCCTCATGTCAGGGCTTGGATCCCATCCCCTCTGCTCTCCCCTGTCTCACCATCATCCTCCTTCACTGCAGAGTGTGGCTCGGGGGGCTCGGGCTCCGGCGATGGGTCCGAGTGTGACCAGGACCGGTGCCGGCAGTATGGGGGCTGGTGGGACGAGGATGCAGAGGATGACCGCTGTGTGTGTGACTTCACCTGCCTGGCAGTGCCACGCAACCCGGTAAGCACGCTCAGCACCTCCGGGCTGCACGCTGCTCCCCTCCTCTCTTCTCCCTGGTGCCTTTCCCGCATGCTTCCCGCGCAGGAGAGAGCATCCCATGGATAAGGAACCTGCCTTCCTGTGCCAGGGGCTGCCCTGAGCGGCTTCCATCCATGTCCTGGCAGGTTTGTGGCTCTGATGGTGTGACCTACACCAACGAGTGTGAGCTGAAGAAGACACGGTGTGAGAAGCGCCAGGATCTCTATGTCACTAGCCAAGGAGCCTGTCGGGGTGAGTGCCCAAAGGCAGCCGGCCTGGTGTCCTACAGGGATGTGTCCCCTCTCCCTGGGGCTAAGCAAGGAAGTGCTCACTAAGGACACAGCAGTGTCTGTGTTGGTTTAGCTCATCCCTGCTGTGTCATTCCTGTTTCACACCCTTTGCTTTCCCTTACCAAGGGTAGGACCTCATCTCATCGCTTGTTCCCAGCATCTCTTCAAGGACCATGTGGTTTTGAGGGATGGTTCATTGGGAATACTGCCCTGTGCCAAGGATAACCTCTGCCTCTCTGCCTTCCTCTGCAGCCATTGCCACAACCCCACCACCTCTCCTGGTTGTGCACTGCAGCCAGACCATCTATGGATGCTGCCCAGACAACATGACCTTGGCGCTTGGAGTGGGTGCTGCTGGATGCCCAAGTGAGTGAATGTTGTGTTCCTATCTTGGTGGGCATGAAGGATCTTCAGGGATGGCTGGAAGGCAGGAGAGAGTGGGTGGAGCAGGGATTTGGGGTCCCATCCCATGGGAAACATCCCATTTCTCAGCTAACTAGTAACTCTCAGGCTCCATTTACCCCCATCTCCAGGCTCCCAGCATGCACACATGGAGATGTGTGCACATGCTTTACCTTCTGTATCTCCTAGTGATGCTCTCGTCCTTGCAACAGCCCCAAGTCAACTTCCAGGTCTAAGTCCTCCAATTCAGGAGGACAGGATGGTGGCATTCCTGGCAGTGTTCAAGGCCAGGTTAGATGGGGCTTGGAGCAACCTGCTCTAGTGGAAGGTGTTCCCTGCCCATGGCAGGGGGTTGGAACTGAATGAGCTTTAAGGTCCCTTCTGACCCAAGCCATCCTATGATTCAGCTGCATCCATGCTGGATGCTCCAGAAGGTGCCTTAGGGCTAGAATGTGCCTTCAACCCATTGCTAGAGGCTGAAGGCTTTTCACTGGTCTTGAGTGACACAAGTATTGCTCATATCCTTGCACTGCAGGCGGAGGTGGAAGAGAGCTTTCATGTTCACCTTCTGCAGGCCACCCATGGTTGGTGACTGCAATGTGCAGGAAGCTGAGCTGGCAAATGCTTCATTAATATTTATTAAATGATTATCAGAGGCAGCACTTAAGCAGGAGCAGCACTTTGAAAGGCATTAGCAAGCTCTTACCAGCTGAGGCTGCGACCGCCCATTAGGGAAACCCATTACCCTGTGGAGACATGGTTCACACCATGCTTGGGCCTGGCTAATGCCCTCCTGATGAGGCTGTAGTGCTCTTTAATGTGCTGTATCATTTAACAGGCAGTATTCAGAGAGGGTCCAGGGATGGCCTGGCAGGAGGTGCTTGGAATGGGCTGGATGGATGCTGGAAGAGCAGGGAGCAGAGCCATGAGGAGCTGGTCAGGGTGATGTAAGGGAGGACACAAGCATTTTGCTTCCAGCATCACCCTGACAATGGTACCACTATTCCTGTGTCTCTGATGGAACTCCTGTCTCCCACCCTCCAATCCATGGACACAGCTTCCCAACTGACTGGGATTCATTATCCCAGCAGTTCCTGTCCCACCTATGTTGGCAGCAAGCATACATCAGTGCGATGACAGATGACACGGGCTCCTCTCAGGAGGTGAAGAGAAGACCCTTTATGGAGACACAGCTCAAGTCTTATAGCCCCGGCCCCGCAAAGTGCTACACTGTGATTTCCAGTTCACTTAGTTCTATATAGAGGATTAATCACAAGATTATGACATTATTCCTATTTCTTTGCACAGGCTTATCTCATGTTAGTCTTATGATCACGCTATTGCTAACACAGCATCTTACAATCACATTACTGCACACGCAGCGTCTACACGTTCCATTCTTGTTCAGAGCCACTTCCTTCTTCTTTCTCCTGGTTCCTTTTCTCTCCTTTATTTTTATCCCTCCCAAGGCCTGTGTCCAACCATCTGCATGAAGTCCCAACCACTGCTCATGGTGGAGACTAAGCTGCACCCATCCTCCACACATCAGGATGTAATTACCACTTAGCTTCTAGCCCCTAGGGCAGATTTATCCCTTGCTGCCTGTTCTGGACATGCCATTTCCCTGCCTCTGGAAGTCTGGGGATGTGCACGTACACCCAACTTGCTGCTCCTGCGTTCTCCCTTTCTCTCCATCTCTGCCCCACGTCCCCTTTCCACTGCTCCCTGGGGATTAAGGCAGCGTCTCTCTGTCTATCTTTGGATCGCTTCCCTCCATCAAGTTGCTAATTAATGAATTAATAATAAACTTCTAATAGCTTCCTTCCCCTTTGATGTTAATGAGAGAGGAGTTCTTGATGACAGCAAAGCAGGCAGGTTCATCCCTCGAGGTTTAGTTTCCCCCCTTGTAGATGGAGCAGAGGAGAAGCATTGAGAGCAGATGGTGAACCCTCCTCCTGCCCAGCATGAGGCCATGGTCCAGCCCTGGCTGAGCATCTCAGTGGTCCCTCCACCGCGATGCAGATGCCATGGCAGGGGGTTGGATCTAGGTGATCCTAAGGTCCTTTCCAACCCAAACCATCCCATGATTCTATGTTCGCTCACAGGTACCTGCCAATGCAACCCCTATGGCTCCTATGGAGGAGCCTGTGACCCCACCACGGGGCAGTGCTCCTGCAAGCCCGGCGTGGGGGGCCTCAAGTGCGACCGCTGCGAGCCCGGCTTCTGGAACTTCCGTGGCATCGTCACCGACAGCAAGAGCGGCTGCACCCGTGAGTGTGGACATCACCCCATCCCATAGGGATGCTCCAGAGCATCCCTCCTATGAGGAGGGGCTGTGGGAGTGTGTTCTGTCTAAAGAGAATGGGATCTCACTGAGGGACCCTTCATCAGGGACTGTAGCGATAGGACAAGGGGTGATGGGTTCAAACTCAAACGGGAAGTTCAGGTTGGATGTAAGGAAGTTCTTCCCTGTGAGGGTGCTGAGGCGCTGGCACGGGGTGCCCAAAGAAGCTGTGGCTGCCCCATCCCTGGCAGTGTTGATCTTAAGGCCCTTGGATCTACTTGGATCACCAGCAAAACAGTGTCTTCTTTCCCCTTCCTTGCCCAGCCTGTAACTGCGACCCAGTGGGTTCAGTGCGTGATGACTGCGAGCAGATGACTGGCCTGTGCTCCTGCAAGACTGGTATCACTGGCATGAAGTGCAACCAGTGTCCCAATGGCAGCAAGCTGGGCATGACTGGCTGTGAGAAAGGTGAGGTGCCAGAGGGGATTGTGTGGGGCACCAAGAGCGGGTGCTTGGATAATGCTGATCCTGGAAGAAAAGCATCCCTCCCACCCTGTGTGCTTGTGCTTTGGGGTGAAGGAGCCTTCATTCCTGGCTGGGTTCCTGTTATCTGTGCATAAGGGACTCTGTCTTCTGGGGGAAAGACTGTCTTGTCCATCGGTCTGAACTGGAAGAGCTGAGACCTACTGGGAGGAGAGCGGGATTTCATTATATAGCCTGTTTCTTCATGCTTGGTGTGCTTTGTTGGTCATCTCTTCCCATCTCTTTCCCCCTTCTCTCCCTACCCCAGACCCATCAGCCCCAAAATCCTGTGAGGAGATGAACTGCGAGTTTGGGGCCTCCTGTGTGGAAGTCAATGGCTTTGCCCACTGCGAGTGCCCATCGCCTCTCTGCTTGGAGGCCAACATGACCAAGGTTTGTGGCACAGGCACCATGGGGCCTGAGCAGCGTGCTGGGGATGGGTGGCCCATAGGGATGGTGTGAGCAGCATGACTCTGATGGCTCTTTTCTACCCCAAGAAGCAGGAGGGGACATTTGGTCACTCTTTGAAGGGTGACATGAGTTGTAGATGCCCCCCAGCAGAGCTGGATGCTCTGAGCATCATTGCTCCTGGGCTTCCGCAATGCTCCTTCTGTGCTCACCTGTTTGCCCCTAAAGGACCCTGCAAAGCTTCCAGCACTTAGAGATGGGTTCATTTCACCCAGTGCTTGGAGAAGCCAGAGGCACAGTTCACATTTCCCCTCTGCATCCCAGGTGTGTGGCTCTGATGGTGTCACCTATGGGGACCAGTGCCAGCTGAAGACCATCGCCTGCCGGCAGGGACAGGTCATCACAGTGAAACACATAGGGCAGTGCCATGGTGAGTGTCTGCTGCTCTCAGTGCTGTGCCACACACTGGACATGGGTCTGGCTGTGGTTCCTTGCTGTGCCATGACTCTTCATGGCAGGGAAGGTGCCTCCTTACCTACCCTGTCCTCCTCCTCCTTTCAGAGTCCATCACTCACACCAGCCACATCCCACCACCAACACCACTGCCAACAGTGCCCTTGGACAAGTTGATGCTCCCTCCACCACTGCGGCTCACCACCCAGGCTCCAGAGCCCACCGAGCTGCCCACCAGCTCCCTGCTGTTGGAAGCCAAGCCTACTGAAAGAGATCACCCTACAACGAGGCGCATCACCACCGCCAGACCAGCCACCACCCCATGGATGACCCATGGGGTGTATAAGACCACTGTCCGCCCTCTTTCCACTGCACCAGTGGTCCTGGCCACCACGCAGCCTGCCTATGTTGAATCAGGCAGTGCAGAAGGCAGTGGAGACCAGGAGATGGGTATCAGTGGAGACCAGGAATCGAGTGGGGCAGGCTCTGCCGGTGAGTGTGCGCTGCTTAGGCTTGGCTTGGCAGGTTGGTTATGGGCTAAACCATATCCTGTGCCATGACAACATGAAGCTGTGACACAGAGGTGAGGTCTTACCTCCTGCTGGTGAATGCTCCTCTTGATGCCCTGCAGGGGAAGAGGAGGTGGAGGAAAGCCAAGTAACTTCCACCCCAGCCATTGAGAGGGCGACGTGCTACAACACCCCGCTGGGATGCTGCTCGGATGGCAAGACTGCGGCTGCGGATGCTGAAGGCAGCAACTGTCCGGGTGAGTTTGTCCCTAGGGATGGGCTCTGGGGTCCCTTTCAGTGATCAGGGGTCAGACTGAGCTCTTGTAGGGTGCAGGAAGGGATTGATGCAGGAGGATGCTCATGAGGAGATGCTGAGCCATGGATGTTGTGCCCATAGCATCCAGCAGCCACCCTGCTGCTGACCTGAGAGCCAGGGGACTCTGTTTCTTCCCTTAGATGACCACTTTCTTCCTTAACTTGCCCAGTGCTCTACCCAGGCTTCTGCAGAGCTCCTGACGGGCACTAGGGAGGATGAGGGAATTCCTTGGATTCCCATTATCTATGTTGATATCTGTAAAGGGAGCTGGGCTGACCAGGACCAGTTTAGCCCCATGGGAGAGTGGCTGAGCCCCAGTGTCTATGCTGGGCATCCTGAGGAGCTTCTTGACTCATGATTCCCAGGGGTGCTCATGGCCTGGGTGGGATCTGTCTTGTCCTTTGACACTGTTCACATTGAGGAAGCACAGAGCTACCCATGCTCGGTCACAGTCTAGGTTGTCCTGAATGTTCATCCTTGTTACCCTAAGACTTGTTGCTCTGGGGCCATCTCTCAGATGCTTCCTCACTGTGGTCCTTCTCAACTGTCCCTCTTCCAGCCAAACATCCCCTTTTCCTCTGGACACCACCTTTTAACCCACAAAAGCACAACTTTGGGAATCTCCCATGTGGTTACCTACAGTGGTAACCTTCTATAGGTGCCTCTGCACTCCCACAGCACCAACGGGAAGGGAACCATCCTTTGGGTTCCTCTTGCGCTTTCAGGCTGGTTTCCAAGGCTGACCACAGCCTGTTTGCTGGTTACTTCCCTCTCCCAGCACAGGTCTTCTCCTTGTCCAGAGCCCACTTTTCGCCCTCCTCTCTGCCCCTGTTTGCATGCACGTGTGTGACCCTGCCGTGTTGACTATGTGCTGCTCTGGCTAACGTCTTTCTCTTGTTACTCAGCCTGTGCAGGGGGGCTGCTACCCGGGCCGGAGCTCAAAGGAACCCGTATGGTAAAAGCTGCCATCTCCAGCCTGGTCTTTGCCATCTGCTCCAGCACCCCTTGATACTAATCCTCCATGGTGCAGCCCCATCCAGACTAACCCCAACACTGGCACTACCCGCACACTGCCATCACCCTTTCCCCCCAGGGACTCGAATGCTGTCAGCCACACGCCTGTCCCCTTTGCCCACAAGCTGACTAAAGGCGTTTGTCTTGTGTGCCCTTCCATTCCATAGCTACCAAAGTCTTCCAAGGAGTCCTCATCTTGGAAGAGGTGGAAGGCCAGGAGCTGTTCTACACACCCGAGATGGCTGATCCCAAATCAGAGCTCTTTGGGGAGACAGCAAGGAGCATTGAGAGTGCGGTGAGTCCTTTGCACTTGATCATGGATAGGATAGGGCTTTGGCATGGATCATGGATGGATAGGGCTTTGGCATGGGTCATGGATGGATAGGGCTTTGGCATGGGTCATGGATGGATAGGGCTTTGGCATGGATAGGGCTTTGGCATGGATCATGAATGGATAGGGCTTTGGCAGAAGAAAAGACCCTGCCCATCTCTATCTGCACTATGGTGGTCAGACAGCTAAACTGTGGGTCTCCTTCTGCTTTGCCTCCCTCCTTGTTTGTGATGGCTTCTGGAGAGGTCTCTCATTGCTGCCTGTCAATGGGAGCACAGAGACCTCACTGCAAAACATACTGAGCATCTTGAGGGAGCATTGCTCCATGTTGGTGGTTTGGGGGTTTATTTGAGATGGGCTTAACCTGCAGAAGTTGGGGTGGACACAACTTATCACTAAGTGTTATGGGCACTTAGGAGCGTAAAACGATGATGGGCCAGTTCTAAGAGATACCCTGTTTGAATTGTGTGATCTCTTTGTAGTGTGTCATTAGCCTCTACCACTTGGTGTGCCAGTTGGGTCCATCCTTTGCTATGTGATGGGTCAAAACCAGCCTTTTTCAGCTTGATCTTGGTGGTGGGGCTATTCAGAAGAGAGGTTCTGCCTTAACACCCTGGATTTCCCAAAGTGTCCCCATCTCCATGGAAAGCCCTTAGACCAAAATGTCCATAAACCCCCTTTTCCCTCCATTTCAACCACACAACTTGGGAAGCTACTTCTGTAAATCCAGTCTCCCACCTTTAAGGAGAACCCCATTGCAGTTATGAGAGTTGTGGACTTTGCATGGCGCTGTGTACATATGGGTTTGGGAGCAACATTATAGTGTGGCATAGCAAATACAAAGCATCTTTGCAAGGAGATTAATGTATTTAGAGCTGGTTCCAAGCTGCACTTAGAAGTTGGCAAGCCCTCAGTACAGTCGTATAAGCAGATGAGTGTCTGGCATATGGACCATATGGTTCGTGCAGTTCTGTATCACAATAGCAGTGTTTCCCAATACAACAGCGGCTTCTATCTGAGGATGCAAACAGGCACACAAAAGCTTCATTCATGGGCCATTCATTCATCCCCCCCCAGGAAGGCTGTTTTCCCAGGCTGGGGGATATGAAGGCATGGAACAGGACCTCTGTCAATGTTCCTGCCATGGCCCAATGCTGCAGAGCCTGTTGTCCCTGTGCAAGTCGCGTCCAAACACCCATGGATCTGATGTGCTCCTTCATCCCTCTGAGAGCACTATTCCCAAATATAACACTATTCCATGGGACCATTAACCACTTATTACTTTCTTCTGTGTTTTCCTTGAGGGAAGGACATGGTGGCCTCTGGCTGTGATGACTTCTGGACATAGTAACAGGGCTCCATGAGGCTGGGTAGACAGCCTGCAAGGGTGTTAAAGCCTGACTGTAAGCCCTGGACTGTCACTGTCTGCTTCCTGTGACTTCAGACAAATCCTGCAGTGTCTGAGAGCCAAGTATTAAAAGGCAATCAGGTACTTAAGGATGCAGAATGGCCCCTTATGGGATTTTCCCAAGGTTTACACAGCTTTAGAAGAGATCAGAAAGACTCAGATGCTACACAATAGAAAATCCCTGTATGAACTGCAAGGTGTCTCTTGTCTGCCTCTGTTCTGCTCTTCTTCACCATGGGGATAGCTCACTTCCCTGCTCTGTTTCTGGAGCGTGTTCTTACCTCTGACTGCAGGCCATAAAGAGTAGGGACCAGAGGAAGTTATCATCATAGGCAATGGAGATTGTTCTCTGCTTGTGTCACTTGGATGCTCGCAAAGGTTTGGATGCAAAACCAAGGAGACTCGGTGGGATTCAAGCTCTCCTACTGAAAGGACCCATCTCCTTGGCTCTCCCCATTAACCACTTGGTTTCTCTCCTCTCCTTCACTTCTGACCAAAAGCTGGATGAGCTTTTCCGCAATTCCGATGTCAAGAAGGACTTCAAGAGCATCCGTGTCCGAGACCTGGGGCAGAGCAGCGCTGTCCGTGTCATTGTGGAGGCCCACTTTGACCCAGGTAAGTGCTGATTCGTTGTGGAATGCAGGCAGAAGCATTCCCTAGGGATAGGAATGATTCACATCCATTGTGAGAGGGAAGCTACTAGGTAGACATGCATGTTCACTCTTGCCTTTCTCCTCCTGGTTATGGTCAGCCACTTCCTACACGGCAGCGGATGTCCAAGGGGCCTTGCTGAAGCAGATCAAAGCTTCCAAGAAGACAACCATCCTGGTGAAGAAGCCCCAACAGGAACATATCAAATTCATGGATTTTGGTGAGCCCCCTTTATCTGTGGCTACTTCATGGTAGGGTGGGAGGGATAGAAAGGCTCAGTGCAGGCAACCTCTGGACTCGTAAGCTGGGACATGCAGTGGGACGCATGACCTTAAGGTCCATTCCAACCCAAACCATCCTATGACTCTATGCAAAGGGTTCCAAAGCACCAGCATCAATCTGCATTATACTGTTTCAGACTGGATCCCCCGGCTCTTCACCACCACCGTCACCACCACCACGGCCACCACCATGGCACCCGCCACCACCCGCAGGTACACCACGGCCGCCGCTGCCACCACAGCCCATATCCTGCGCCAGGACACCATGGGCAGACCCAGCACCAAGATGTCAGGAGCTATGAGCACCAGGAGACCCGCATCCACCCTGCCGGCCACCACGCGTCGGAAGCCCACGCGCCAGCCCCCTACCACAAAGAAGCCCTCTCGTCCCTGTGACTCCCATCCCTGTCTGCATGGTGGCACGTGTGAGGATGATGGGAAGGAGTTCACCTGTAGCTGCCCGGCTGGCAAAGGGGGAGCTGTGTGTGAGAAACGTACGTGCTTCTGACCCATGTTGGTCCATACATCAATGGAGTTGATGGTGGTGATGG
>JANHGB010021035.1:17905-40238 GCA_026283785.1 Coracopsis vasa | reverse complement strand
CCATCTGTTTTTTCTCCTGAGCTGGGGAGATTCAATTTCTGCTTGTCATAGCAAGAACAATAAAGATTTTGGTAGCTATCCCATCTCTCCCTGAATACAGGTCTTGTTACGGCCTTATCAGCTGCATCATAAATACAAGCAATTGTACTTCTAATCTTTCACAGCTGTAAGTCTGGTGCTTTTGCACAGCTCAGTGAGGACATTCATCACAGCTGACACTGCAGTTTTGGTACTGTGGCTGTTTGCTGGGAGGTGGTTCCTATCTTAACAGAATAACAGGAGCAGGATTAAGGTTTGCTGGCAAAAGCTGTGGAGGGAAATTCTTCAAGGGTTTCTCAATGTTGTTTTGTGTTAATTTAACATGAAATTTTTAACTAAGTGTTCTACCTTGTAAACCAGTCTTGTTCACGTCATGTGTGAAGGGCAAACAATGCATCTCCTACACAAGTATGGCCAGGAACTCTAAATGCTCATAAAGCTGGCAAGCACTCTAATACTTTACTACCTTAAGTCAGGAATAATGTTTGGCAACAGAAGGGTATACGCAGCAGATGTCAGAAGTAAATTACTTCTTGGTTACAATGCTTAGCTGTATTCATGTTCGGTTAACAATACTTTTCCATTTACCATGCTACAGACCTCTACACTTAAAAGTCAGACTGCATCCTTAATAAGACTGATTAAAATAAGATTGCTAACTTGTGTGCACTCTATAGAGTAACATAACTAAGAGGAAAAAAAATTACAGGAGGATATACCACGGAAAGCCAGCAGTGTGCCTGTGCATGTGCAGAAAACAAGTTTTTCTGCTTGAGGCATTTGGTTCTTTGTCACCCCATTCAGGAGATCCACAGGAGTACAATGCGGCTTCCTCCCTGCCTGTGTTTCCACCTCCAAGAAAAAAGGATGCATTGGGGAAGTTTAACAGTACACACTCTGACCTCCTCCTAAGAAGGCGCTGAAACATACACAAGACGAGTATCAGAGGCTATGCCTGGTAGAGGCAGCCAAGGAAGTTTCATGCTTCTGTTAGACTGTGTTTCTCATACTGGAAAAAAAGACCATGTCTTTGGTTAATGAATGAAAACAAGATTAGAAAAGCAGTACTCACCTTCGTAAAAACTCCCCAAAGAAAGAGCCAAGCAAACAAAACATGAAGTCAACTACAATAAGACGATAGATATCTTGGCCAACCAGAGTTTCCCAGCACTTTAAGAAGCAGGAGAAAAGAAAAAAACAACATTAAAAATGCTTATCTAGAAGTCAAAAATCATGTGATTTTAACATTGTTCCCAAATGCTTGGGCATCTGAAACTTGAGCTACAAGCCAAAGATTTGCTAACAGCCTGACCCATCCTGGTTGACCTCTCACTGAAAAATGCTCCAAACCAACTGAGACCCGAGTTGGGAGACTCGTTTTTTCCTACAGTTAATTTCTCTAGAGATGCTAAGTAAAAAAATGTTGGGGTGGCAAATTCAGCTTCCCCAGACACTACACGTACTTCTCTTCGCTGGATTAAGCCTCTCCCGAAAGTGGTTCCTAACCTGGCATTGTAAATCAAAGATTTGTACTTCTGAAACTTTACCTGTGACTCTGATGCAGCCACAATGTTAAGCCAGTAGTAGCACAGAATTCCAACAATTGATATTTTCAGGATGATATTTCTGAAAAGAGAAAGTAACAGTAACTGCACTGACAGCTGGTCCATAAACTCACTGGAGGGAATGATGGCAGGATGATCATTGGTTACACTCTATTACCTCCTCTTCTAACAAGAATAGCACTGTAGAGTGCCAGGACCAACAGGAACTCTCCTCGAAGCTTAAGCACAGCATTATTCTATTGTCCTGGTGGAAAAGGAACTGGGCATGACAACCTCGGCACAGCCTCTGCTAAATAGGCTGCTGGTTGGGTGTGTGGGCTCCACAGGGGAGGAAGGTCTGAGGAGCACCAGCAGTTACATGCTCTTAATTTCAGGCACCTGTATTTAAGTAAGATCTCATCACTGCTTTTTTCCCTTCCTTTTCCTGGTGTACAGAGCTCTTTGGAGAAGATGAATTCTCCTCCATAGCTCCCTACTGCCCACCACATCACCTACACATAGATTGCTATCAAAAAGAAGAGTCAGGCAACTTCAGGCAAAAAGCACAAAGAGGTGGTAGCAACAAATACCTGGCAATAGTGACATATACATGCTGTCCAGGAGTCTGAAATCTTTCCAGGCGTCCAAGCCATGAGTAGAAGAATGGGATGAATGCGTTGAGGACAGATGTGACAATAGGTAGCACCAACATGGCAGCCTGGCTCTCTAGGTCATTTCTATGCCCTTTCACAAAGAGCTTAAAGAGGAAAAAAACAAAACAAAACGTAGAGCCTTAACCAAAAGACTGAATCAAGTTGTGTCCATAGGGAAGACTCCTGGTACATGTCCCTGTATGATGGCAAGTTAGAGATTATCGTGGTTTATGGGCCCAGCACAGCGACCTTCTCCCCTTCCCCCATATTACATGGGACTAAGGGTGGGAGCCGCAGATTAAATGCAGTTCCTTGGCAAAGGAGAGGCAGGCCTTGCTGAGGCTGCTTCTCGCTATTTCTTTCAAGGTATCCCTAAGGTAGCCATGAGCCCAGGAAAGCAGCTGTCAGGTGATGGGGGAGAACAGACCAGTGCTTGCACTCAGTGTAAGATACCCATGTCCAAAACCAGACTGTAAAATCTGTCCTTACCTTCAGGTTATTAGTGGAGAGGAAGTAAACACCAGCACAAGCAGCTAGTGCTGTTCCCAGAGAAGTGACCCACGAAGCAAAATGAATAGCAATGCAAACAACTCTCTCTCTTACAGAAAAATTTAGAACTTCCCGGTTTACTTCAGAGAGGTCTTCCTGCAAGGAAACAATTCCTAATGAAGAATTCCTCAGTCAACAGCATAAAGCAAAACTTGCTTCAAGTAACTACTTGAGAGACTGAATGAAAGATTATTTCTCTAGAAGATGGGCAGAGTAATACCCTGGGAACATTTACTGGACAACTTTGTGTTCCTACCCTAAAAGTCTCTTCTCTTGACAGTTACCCTGTATTTCAGAGATATTACTAGTGTGCCTTTTGTTTACAACATGGTTAAATAGCAGGAAGCAAAACCAGAATACTCTGTTCAGCAAATATTTAATTGTCACAGAGTCACAATCATTCAATAGGACAGAAGCATACAAATATTTATACGTAGCTTAAAGAGAAAAGAAAACAAGTAGCTAAGACAACTCCAGGAGTACAAATCAAATGAAACAGTCAAGAAACCTCAAGTCTATGAGCAACAGGGCTAGCATGCTGGGGTCCCTCTGCCAGAGGGACCAGACGCCTCTATGTGCATACACAAATTTCTATGCAGAAATAAACCTCTGGCAGAGTGACTCATGCATGTGAGTTTTGTACCTTTCTGCCTTTTTGTATCTCCTGTGCTTTGTACCTTTATCTGCGTGCTGAGATTCTTTTGTTTCAGCTTCACGGCTTTTTCATTTGTGATATTGAAGTCCCAAGTGCAGAGAAGTTTGCTAGCATTCCCAGAGTATGCCTGAGGGTTAATGAAGTTCCTGCAGAAGGACTTTGCCATGCTGCAATGAAAATTAAGTTTGTGAGGTGCATAATGGGGAAATACATAAATCTGCACAGAAGGGGAAGAAGTGAGATTTGTCAGCTTTTCTGTCCCATCCCAAGGCTGCTGCAGCTATGTCAGAGCACATCACACAAGACAAAACAGAAAACAAATGTTCATGTAAGAAACAACTCTGACATTTCCTTCTAATCATGGCTGAAAATCTTTACCTTTGGAAGGCCACATCAGTACCAGAAGATATTAGGAGCAACAGCTTACAAAATGGGTATCATGATATTCATTGGCTTGAACTGGGATTCTCTGCATTTCCCTTACTATTTCACAGTTATACTTTCTTTGTCTAAAACAAGATTTGTTTTCTGGAGACTGTCTTTTGAGCAGAAACTTCTACTTAAACTCTACACCTGGAAATAAGGACTTACAGAAACACTCAGGTAATTATTATTGCCAATGACCTTAATATAACTGAAACAAGAATATATAGTTAGTTTACCTGAACAACAAGATAAGAAAACAGATGACAAAATACAGTCCAACAGTGAAAATATAGGCCAGCTGCATGTTGTAAGATGGACCATTCTTTATTTTACTGATTGTAGCATTGGTGTAAAAGCCATAGTAGAGTACTGTTTGTTGAAAATAACCCTGAAAAGACATGGACATCATTCAGAATGTTTGCTATCACCTGTATATGATTAGAAGTACCATCATCTGAAGCCCAGTTATTGGAAGTGGGAACCGTCCCATTCCCTACTGTGACTCCAGAGGTGTGAATAAATTTCTAAATATCAGGCCCTTTGTTTCTTTCTATCAGATAAAATCTTCCATAGATTTGAGAGCTTCTAGAGATATATAAATAGCTTGTGTCCTTCTGAAGATTCATATGGTATGATCATGAGCATTCAATGCCTTTGCAGGATCTATTCTTTTCTGAAAATTCCTAAAGAGGGAAAGGTTTAATTGCTTCCTTCTTGGGATCAAGGTTCTGTACTGACAAATTGCATTGACTATAAAGGAACCATGTGACATTTAACACCAGAGCTACTAGATTATAGCTGAACTCCTGCAGTAATGACTGTACTTTGCAAAACAGCACTACTACAAAACATCACACTTTAAAAGCAATTTTAGAAGGAAAAAGCTGACACCATTCCTCTTTAAAAAGACCTCTCAACTAAGCATTAGTAAGAGCAGGCTCTTGTTTATTAACTAGAGAAATCATTTAACAACAGTAAAAATGACACTTTTTTTACAGTAAAGACATAAAACATCTCTTCTCAGATCACTTAGTTGATGAATACCAGTAGAGTTAAAGCAGTGCAAAAACTTCCTTTAAAAACAGCCTGGGACTTTATTCCCTGAAAGTAAGGATTTCCACACAATGGCCTGTCTCCAGGCCCCACTGAATTCAGCAGGTTGCCACAGAAAGATCTGTGTGCTCCCTGGAAGAACACAGCTTTGGAAATAAGCAAAATTCACAGGATCATGTATGGAAATTTGCACTGTATTTTCAGAGGAAAATCAGCATGGGAAAGATGTCCTGCTGAAGACTATTGCAGCTATAGCTGACTTCCTTTGTGTCTCTACCACTGCTTTCTCAAAGAGTGATGAAAGTCTTGAGATACTGCTGAACACAGCGATTTTTTACAGTGAGACAAGTGTATCAGGACAAGTTCCATTCATCTCACTCTGTTGTTTCTAGTGTCTAGAATATTGTATCTAGTCACATAAAATTCTAACTCCATAATAAGAAATACTAAGTTTTTTACTCTATTGTGAGTTTTTAAAGCAGATCTGTTGCACACAGTACTAATACAAATCCGCTGTTACATACTTACAGCTCCAGTGAGCAGCTCCAGACTCGTGAATGAAAGGTTATTTGGTTCTGCTGCAAGAAACTGAGGAATTGTGAGGAAACTGAAGTTTATGAGGAATGAGAAGATGTTGAAAGTTAGCAGCCACTTCAAGAAAATAAAATAAGAAAGAACACTTGTTCCAAACTCGGCACCAATGACCTTCAGAGTCTTGTACTGTAACTGCAGTAGGTGAAAATATTCTGACAAGCTATTTCCAAATCGCCGAAATGACTGAAGTGCAAAAGAGGAGAGAGATCAGTCTCAGCAAGCAGCCTTAAACAGGACTCACATCCACATAATGAAGCTTCACATTCTTTACAGTTCCATTTTATGATAAGAACAAATTTCCCCCACCACCTGCACCGTAAGATGCCCAACTCTTGTTCCTAAGTGTACCATAATGCAAGTAGTTATTAGTGAAGACTGCAGCAATTAACTGGTTCTTTGGTAAGTAACATAAGTTTATATAAAACATACAGCCAGATACCAGATACCTCTGCAGACAGTGATAACATTGCAGCTATTGTGGCTGACAGGAGTTTGGCACTTACCACTGCTATTCCCTGCATACACTGTGTGCAGCAGCAAAGTTGAGTACCGCGGTGCCTTGATTTTTTTGTTATTTCTTTAAGGACTTTATTCCTGTGGAAAAGCAGGGCAGTGGGTGACAATGGTATGGGTTGTAATTACAACAAGATGACAAAGAAGCTACTGGAAATAGTGTTTCATACACGTCCATATGAAGAAAGTTAACATGGAGCCATTCTGCTAGTTCTTTTTCTACTAGCTGACACCATGGCTCTTGTCCATGCTATGACAGCATATTCTAATCCCTCTACATATCACTCTGGGAACAAAACTTCAATATATTCTGTGAGGACACAAAAGGATGGTTGAGAACATTTGCTCTCTTCTCCATTTTCAATGGCCAACATCCAGCTTCCTTTGAAAAGAAATCACAAGTCATCATTCATAATCAAATATCAAGGCCTTGATTTTTATATTACCATGAGAGACCCTTCTCATCCAGAGAAAGGACAGTGAACCATCTTTAAATTATTTCCCCTTGCAAGATGTTAACTTTTTTAAAGTGTATTAAAAAATACTTTTGGCTCTTCCAAAGTGACAAACCAAAGCTGAGTGGATGGCAAACACCCATACTTGATACTTAGATGTTGAAACTATAATGTTTGTAAAACTAAACAGACATATTTTTATTTTTACCTGATTTCTCTCTTTTTTTTCATGGTCTCTGGCATCTTCTGGATTGCTTTAATCCTTTCACTGGTGGACATACTTGCAAGATTTTCAACTAAAGTTTCCTCTGCATAAAACCCATGAAAAAAATCCAAATATTTGGAATAATAATACAGTAATAATTATACAAAATCTGAAGTGGACATAACAACATTCCCCATTGTCACTGCTACCCAACTGTGGTATGTTCTGAGACTGCTCCCCAAGATTATCCTCAGCTCCATCAGTACTCTAATACAGATATAGGTAGTACAATATTGAATGTTAAAACCAAATATCACTTGTCTGATGCTTGTTTAGTGTTCGTACAAAAAGCTGAAATGCAAAGAAGAACAAAAAACTATCAAACTCCAAGATTCTAGTCTATTGCTTTATAAGTGTTCGATAGTTTCATTTCTCTGATGCTATGTACTGGCTTGAAAGCCAAACTTTTATTTATTCTAGAATTTTAGTTTATGTTTCTGCCCAAACTTTGCCCTACCTATGAAACAGACAGAACTGTATTACTTGACAATCAGGCTGGTTTTGCATAGTTGGAATTTGATGCTAATTCCAGACACACTGTCTGAAAACAATCCATTAGCTGGTCAAATAAATTCTAATAAAGAGATTAGCTTTTCTGTCTATGATTTAACACATTCAGACTGCACTGTGCTTCCTTTATCATGGGATTTTGAATGTGATAGTAGAGTATAAAAGATGAATCACTAGTGTTAACACAAAACCAAGTTGTTCCCATAACCACAAAAAGACTGCACATGTAATTCAGGTGAATAAATCAGGAACAGTATCAACCACACCATCTTGTGCAAGATGCTATTTAATATTGAATCACTTACCTAAACTCCTACTTTCTTTCCACACAGGATTTGCTTCAAACACACTGGAAGAAGTCATGAGGTTCTCATCATGTGGTCTTCTGTCGCGTCTCCGTATAAAGCTATCTAAATAACATGCACTGATCAGTAAGCCCAGATATACCTGACAAATTGACTTAAGAAATTTGAATTTTGAAACAACTTAAAAGTATACCCTTCAATCTCACTACCTGCATGCAAATATATACTCTCCCATTCCCTTCTTTCCTGGTCGTGCTTGACAACAGTATGCAGTTTTTCAGATATGTCTTGGAAGAGAGGTACGGAGCATAGCCTTCAGCTTCATGGAAGACTGGATGACTGGCTCATAAATGTGCACATTGATTGTTCAAGACTTTCTTCTAGAAGACAGGTCCTTTCTTTAAAAATCCTTACACTGAATTCAGAGGGACTGTTTTAGAATCACAATCATGCCGAATAAGCTGTATGTGTCAGACTCCCACTTCCCTGGAGACAAAATGCAGCTGTTCTTTCAACCTTCTTTCATGCAATTATCCAAACACTAGTGACTATATTCCTTAAATGCATCTGCCTTCCAGCTACGAAACAGATGAGTTCAGCCACAGCTTTCCTTGCCTTGCCTTCCCAGTAAGCTAATGGCAAATCTGTGCAAGACTACACCCCCCTTTTGAGGTCAGCCCTCTGGTGTGGAAGGCTGCAACTGACTGATGCTAGTTGATGCACGTGGTGCAGGCGCCTTCACCATATTTACTATTTAGATCTAATGGTTCCTTAACGTTAGTGTCATTTACACTTGGAGACAATTTCCTTTGTAGCAACTAAAAAGAATCAGAAAAAGAAAAACATCTGTGCCTCCTCAGATACTTCTTGAGCTTTCAGCACCCAGACATTTCTCTTCTAGTTATGGAAATGCACTCTCTTTCCTACCAGGTATTAAAAGCCATATGTGACAGGTAATGTTTGGAAATGCCCTATCTCTATGGTCACTTACTGAGCGAGGTTTTTCCAGGTTCCAGAAAAGAATTCTTAGTTACATTACAAAAGCAGCAGACAAAAACTGAACTGATTGTAACAGAAAAATTACACAGTATGGTGAGAACAGTTCCTATCCAGAACATGAACAATAAATCACTACAGTAGCCTAAATTAGAAGCCAGATTGTTCTATTCCAGACCCCTTGTATTTTAAGGAGTATAAATCTCTAATAATAATAATAATAATTAGGTCTAGAATTTACACAGAGACAACATAGTGAAAAAGCCACTAAAGAGTACCAAAATGCACCCTATCCTTCCCTTATTCCCTCCTATAGTAAGTCTCTTCAGATAACTCTAAGTTTGGTTTATGCTGATCCATTTTTAGGGAGTTTGGGTTAAAATGGGTAGGCATTACATCTTTCTTTGCTCAAGAAACAAAGATCATCACCTGTAGGAAGATATTGAAAAATTCAGCTACAACAATGTAGGATAGTAAAATACAATTTCTGCTTTATAGTTCCTTCTGTTACATGAATATCTTCATATCTGAACCAGAAGGCTTTTAAGTACTTACTATTTTATGGACAGTGAGACTAACATACAATATCTTGACACACCACAATCCTTGTGTCTTACCTTCCGATTCATTGGAAATGCTGTGGGTATAGGGGCTACGGAAGGTAGAAGGTGGGCTGTATGCCAGTTCTGGCTCAGGCTCAAAGGAAAGGTTATCTGTTGAAGGGAATCAGAATTATACAGAAAGTTGTATACTGCTATGGATTATTTACACACACAGAATATCAGCCCCCTTGACCAAACTCCTACATCTCACTCCAGTGTACATCCTAGTACTCAACGATTTATTCAGTCCACACAAGTCAGTATTTACTGATCTGTTAATGCAACAGACAGTCCATGGATCTGTTAATGTAACATCTGAACTACTTCTAGGGGGGAAAAAGGCAAAAAAAACCCCACTGCCACCATGTACAAATATATAGAGTTGAGCTTTCCAGAGCTACAGGACTCCCTCAGGACATTATCTGTTTCAGTGTTTCTGTAAGCTCTTCATATGAGAAATTACATACCCGTGGAATTTCCATATGGACTTCTTCTTAGGACATTAACTCGTGGTAAACCTTCACTGTATTCAGAGCCATATCTCATGGAGGCCATTGGTATGTCCAGAGGGTAATTCTGTCCTCTTCCACTGTGCTCTCCATAGGAACCGGGTAGTGAAGTATCATAAGGGGCTTCGTAAGAGAACAGATTCTCTTGAGAGCTCCTCCTGTGTGAGCAACAAAAAAAGAACACTCAAAGTGTCACAAAAACTCTCAATAGACATCCTTACTAATTGTTGCCTCTTATCACCAAATTTGAGTACTTTGTAAAGCAAACTGATACTGAGAGGTATTTTGTATTTAGAACTCCAACATCATTATTCTGATTCGGTCATTAACTGAATTAGAAAGACTGAAACTTTTCTCCACCTGAAGTTAGCTTGGATTCTACCTACACAGGAATAACTGCTTTGAAAAAAATGAGGACATCCAAGGTTATAGCACACTATGAAAATTCCTGGAACTAAAAAATTCCCATGGCATTGTACAGTAAATACTAAGATACCTTGAACTGATAAATTCATCTAACAGGTAAAAAGCAGACGTGCTATTTCTCTTGAATGCTGCCTTCCTGATAACAGTTTTAAAAATCTGTGTCTGAGAATGCAAGCATAAAGGAGGCATTAAAAGAATTCCATAAATTAAAATTCTGGAGAAGAAGCTTCTTCTGCATATAAATAGAAAATTTAATTGCTTATGGCACAATCACAACAGCAAAATTAAACAAACTCACCTTCTATCAATTTCCAGTGTCTCTGACAAGTGGTAGTCTGGATATTCAAAGGCTTCATTGTAATGATAAGACATGACAAGTCCTTGGGTTGAGAGATGAAATACTCCTTATTTTCGTCTCTACTGCTTCATTAGTATGTTCATGGGAAGACTGATTGCAGACCTAGTTCCAAAACAGATGTATGCACATACAAAATAAAAAGAAAGTTCCTTTCAGCATCTGAGTTAGGGAATTTTGCCACCCTGCTAACAAATTACAAATGAAATGGTACAAATCAGAAATGATTCTAACTTAGTGCTACTTACTATCACTAAATTGGGATCCAACAGAAGTTGCAGGTAAAACGGGAGCTAATGTTTCTCTATAGTAAGCTCTCTACAAAACCAAGGAACAGGAGTGCCACAGTTTTCCCCAACACTAGCAACGAAGCCAGGTTTTAGAAGCATGGTAAAACATTAAGAAAACAAATTTTCTGAAGATGAAAATTTTCTCCAAGTTCTACATTTTCAAAACCAAAGAGAAGGTGAAGTCTGCCTACCTTCTTGCTAGCAGTGGCATTTCTAAGCTTTAGTTGTGAACAACGGACCCACCAGAACACTGCTATGTACAGAGCTGGCATTATTTAGAGACCCCCCTCTTAATGAGGGCTCTTCTAATGACTTCATGTCTTGATCCTGTAAATAAATTTGGTTTTAGCTTTATTTCTCAAAGAGGGCTCCACTTTAATCTTAAGCAAACCAGACTTGGTCAGAGTTTAATGAACAGAAGTCCAGGTAAGTCAGTGAAAAGGGAACCTTATGTTAGAAAAACAAAGTCAAAATTAAACAGGAGTTTCTTGCAATTAATCAGTCACACTCAAAATTAAAAAGGAAGCAAGTTTTAGCATTTGTTCTTAAAGACACCACAGCAAGTTTGATCAGCTGGCAAGATATTCAACAGGGAAAGCAAAAAGTAAACAATAAATGACAGGTCTGGAAGAACCCATCAGACTCTGCTTTTATCTCAGCTCCACTTCTAGGAAAGCAGAGCTGAATCTCATTTAACAGTACAGTCTCAGTCAACTTCTCTGTCTGCAGTGGTTTTTATTTGTGATTTCTATTGCAGTAAAGGAAGTATCACATGAAGAAAAGTATCTTCAAAATGGATAATTGAGTGTCTAGTTTCTGAAGGCTTGTCAAGACCTCATTTTTGCCAAAAGCAGCTCTGAAATTACTATTGTGTCATTTACACACCTAAAGATCTTGGCAGCCTGTAAAATCTTGCAGCGTGACACAGTTGTAAAGCACCGCCCAGGTTTTGCACACTGATTTGCAAAGAGATTTGCACATAAACACAGGTGGTTGGTTGAATTTGAAGTCCCATATTTTAATAAGAACATTGCTTACACTTGCATTACAGCCTGATGAAGCATGCTATGATGCCCACATCTTCGACAAACATGAAACAAAAAGCATAGCAGGAAATCGGAATATATAGTGTGCCACCCATCCTTTCTGTAAACAGTGGAATGTGATTACTGCCAACAAGAAACTAAAAACATAGTCTCCCCTAGGTGACGTTTGTGGTTTTTATAGGCAACTTCACACCCATAGAGACAGAGTGAGAGTCTTCTGTATTCAGAAAAGTAATAGCAGAGACTCTTCCTCTTCTCTAAAAGCAAACCAACAAGCACCCCAGGAATATAAACCTCTTACATAGAAGTCACAGGAAGCTTAAATCTCCCAAGAGGTAGGTTTTATTTGACAGGAACCACTTAGCTCTTGATGCTGTTTTGAGAACTAGCTTAGAATATACAAACTATTCAGGAATTAGTGCATTCTGTCCTTATATTCCATTAAAAAGCATGGAAATAATTCTTGATAAAGGTAATCATGGACCTCTGCAAATACATGTTCGGAAACCTGAATTTCCCCCTATAAAAGTGTTTTACATTTCAAACTGTAATGAAAAGCTCAAGAGGAAAACATTACTCAAGGGAAGATAATTCTCAGACAATTCCCTTTGAAGAAATTTTTTCTGGTTTTTAACTGGTTTGCCAGGAGCCCAACTTACTTGGACTCAGTCATCCAGAAAGCTGGGAAGCCTGCCAGCAAGGCAGCTGGAAAGCTGAGCACTGATCTAAACAGTGCCTGGTCTTCATTCAAGCTAGTTTGAATGAAGATAATGAAAGATAGTTTGATGGAAATATACGGGTTGTGTAGAATCAGCATTACCCTGAAGCAAAGCTGGTAGGAAGCATCAGACAATTCTATCAACCAACTTCCTAAAGTGAAACCAATCAGAAGAAGGTCAACCTGGCTGAAAAGCATATTTATCACTTCTTTCTCTTACTCATTTTAAAGATCTCTAAGCGTATCTGTGAAGGCTGGCTAGGACACCCAAATACGCCTGAGACAGACTGTCTATTGATTCCATTATTATCCACTTTATTTCCTTTGAGTCTTAAGAAGCACTTCATGTTAGGATTACTATGAAAATCCACAGGGACATCTACCATCTAACACTGAACCCAGCATCTGAAGCCACTCTGTTTTTTTCTCCACTCATGATGTTTTAAGCATTTTAAACAAATTCAAGCTCAAGGCATCTGCAGCATGCAAGAAAACATGAACACACATAACCCATATGTTTCTTGACTGTGGCCATAGTCACTCAGAGACTACTATGCTACCTGGAGGGTGGGATGAAGGTGTGTATAAGCAGACATGCTCTGGGTGTACACGGGGCATGCCAAACATGTACAGGCTGCATGCCAATCTACCAAGTTCCACCCAAGGCCCAAAGGTCATGAGAAAGTCATGTTCTCAAATCAGATGCCCACATTACAGGTTTAGTTTGGGGTTTGATGAACTGGCAGTTTATAAATTTCTAACCAGTCTTAATTCACTGGAAATAACCTGAAGCAGGTAATGCTCAAGCTAAACCATCTGTTTCTTCTTTCTGACCTGTGATGGAAGGCAGTAAACAATAGCTCCAGGGAAAGCTATGATGTTCAGACTTAGCTTTCCCTTTAAAAAGTAAAAGGAAAAAAATAGCTGGAGAACAGAGATTATTTGTGAAAGACAGAAAGCAGGAGCTTGACAAATCTTCCTTGTGTAGAATGGCGTCCATTTGTTAGATGACATTTTGGATCTAGGCAAGCAACTAGACAAAACCTGTGTTCCTCTGGGGAATGAAATGTTTTAAGATCTCTGTGTTTAACAATCATCGATATGTAAGTAAGTTACAGGATAGGTGGGAGTGACTGCTTTCCGCTTAAGTCATCCAACACACTGTAATGATATAGAGCAGGAAACTGCAAGCAGTGCACTCATACATCTGGATCATTTCCCAGAAAAATAACTGCCTTCACGTCATAGACCAACAGCCTTGAAAAAAAATTCCGGGTTAGTTTCATCCATTCCTGTACAGGTATTTCTCTGCTATAGCCACTAATCCTCATTTAGAATATAAATCAAACAAACATGAATGTCTTGTTAAAGTAGCCCTTTGACCTGGTATCAAGTTCCAGGAAAGACACTTAGACCTTCAAGTCATTTACCTGTAATCCCTCAGTAAAAAGGATTACATAAAAGTGTATTCTACTTCCACAAACCTTGAAGAGGAATGGAAACAGTAAGTTCCAGAACTATCTTATATTTGACTTAATAGTGTTGAATTAAGGGAAGAGAATTCATGGAAGAACTGATTCAGAAGTTGAATGCACTCTGTTTCCATAAATATCTTTTCATTTTGTAGCATACAACTAAAAAGGACTTTACTGCTACCCAAGTTATTTTTATTCCCTGTCCCTATTATTAATCCCTGTCCTGTTTAATATGTCCCACACAGGTTCATACTGAAAAAAAACAGATTGGTTTCTGGTAGCCAAAAGTGAGTTTGAGAGACAGACCAGAGTTAAAACTAGATTACACGCTGCATCAGCAACTAAGTTCCAGTACCAACCACTACTCTTCAACTATCTCAATCTCAACAGTTTCAGCACTCCTGCAACAAACCAGGAAAGCCTCTCAGAAAATCTAAACAGCCTGTGAATTGACAGTAATCCAACACTACGCTCAAGAAAACCTGATTGTGAATTGACGTATTAGCAATGAAACAAATGTGACTCACACACGGAAATGAAAGTCACTTACCTTTTATGCGTATTGCCACAGTACCCAATCTGCACTAACAAACACCTCCTACCAGCCTTGCATTGTGTTTTTATTGATCAGCAGGGTCAATTACAGGAGCCAATACAAACTTTGCTATTTTAGACCTTCAATTCTAGCAATATAAATTGTGCCTCTGCTATAAAAGATCTTCCCAGTGAAAGATGACATAGTAGCACTAAAGAGTCATCTGCATACTACTGCATAGGCAAAGGACAGAAAACCAAACTGGGAAGGGAAAGGAGAAAGTGACAGAATCCCCATTACAGTCTCCCAACAGCTTGTTGGATCTTGAGCTCACAAAGGAAGGTACTTCCTAGACCTATAGTGTGATGCTACCTACCACAGTTCAGATCCCATCCTCCCTCTCCCCCAGTCCTTGGCGAGAATGGGTGCAAAGAGCAGCTGCAGGCTGGCAGAAGCAGGCAGAATGGTGTCTGTCTGACATGGGGCACATCTGACTGTGTGACTATCTCTGCCCTCAGCTGGCTGCTCCCTGGAGTAAACTCCAGCTGTTGCTTCAGTATCATGAGCTATGCTCCTTATTTGCTCTTTATCCAGTTCCTGCACCTACTCACTTGTTTTCCTTGACTTTTCCTTTTAACAGTCCTCTTGCTATCCCCTCTCCCCCCCACACTCCCCCATATAGTTAAGACAACAATATTTCCATCCTGCTCACTTTGTTTGTAACTTATATCCTTTCTATCACTTGTGGCTGCTTAGACAGGGCTTTTTGAGGACTGCCAACTACTTTGTGTTTGCAGTGTCTAAACAGGTTTCTATTTCTTCACATGACTTTAGACACCTTTATTATAAACACGCTTCTGAAACATTCAAAAAATCATTACAACAAATTTTATTGTCCAGTAAAGTATCGTAAAGATGTGCAACACACCTCAGAGTTTTTGCTTAACAACAGTCTATGAAAGTCCAGATACTTCATTAATTCTGAGAAATTCACAGTACTTTCCCTAACCTACCACACAAATCCCTGCTTCTCCACCCAAAAGGCACCATGGGATCACAATTCTTAATGACTGAAGTACAAATCACCATGATTTTGCATTACCTAATCCTTTCCCCAGAGACCACTTGGAGAGCAAGTCTTTTTATTTGCTGCTTTGTTGCATTTATTTTCTTAACTGTGATCACAAGCTGCAAACTTAATCCATTGGGAAAATTATGAGCATTGGGTAAAGAGGAACAATCAGGGATAAATAACAACTAAAATCAGAAATAGTGAAGAGTAAGAACAGTGTAGCTGGCAGAGAGAGGACAGATTAGCAAGAATAAGAAACCATGAAGAGAACTCTGTATTATTTCTTTAACACTTGAAAAACATTACCTACCTCAATCTGATCATTAAGGGCTAAAAAAAGGCTAAGGCAAGAATCACTTCATATCAGTGCAAGTCAGTCTCGGGACTCAATTTGCGAACTGCAGACTATCACATTCTTTGCATACAGCAGGACTGAATCTTGCTCTGTAAAACAAGTTTTTTAAGTCTGTCCATTAGCCAACATTACCAGCTACTTGTATTTGAAGGAAATGACTGGTTACCAAAAAGCACAAAGCAATTTTTGAACACCTGTCTGGAATTAGTTTTTTGCTATCGATATCGATTGCTAGAACAGTTCCAACATTTTGCCTTAAAAGAAAGTTTTGTTTATTCTGCAATGGATACCTATCCAGTTTAAATGCAATCTTCAAATTACACTTTAATGAGCAGTATCAGTTACAGGAGCCTCATTCACAAGTTCAGTTGGAAAAGCTTACAAAAACTACACATATGGTCAATTCAGATGATAGACAGGGATTTGAAGACACACAATGTTGTTGAACTAAGTAAAGGGCGTTGTTTTTTTCTAATTTCTAGCTTAACTTCCTCCTAGTACATTGTCATCTCATTACTATTTGCACAAGCAGCATTGAAGACAACCCCGAGGGAACACAAAAGCCATCCACAATATATCAGCGAAACAACTAAGAAGCTGGAGAATGCCCAGAGAGAGCCAGTCAGAGGAAAAGAGAGCCAGTTTTGTCGCCAGTTTCTCCTAACTCTTCAAAACTCTTACATGCAGTTTTCAAATTGCTGGCAAGTAATTTCACATAAAGACTTTCTTTTTTCTTTTCAGACAAACTGCAGGTACATTAAAACACAGCATAACATGTTAGTACGTTAGGGCTCTCTTCTACAACAAACATTCAGAACCTACAAGTCACAATTAGAGGCTTTTCCACAAAGGCACAATTTAGAGGCACATTTAGAGGCTTTTCCACAAAAATGCGAATGGGGACACCACTGTAGAGTGCCAGCTCCTGTAATATCAGATGTAATAACAGCTATAGCATGCCACTTTACCACTTTTCATGGCAAGAATCAAAGTCCTTTCAACAAGCTTACTCTGGGAAGGGGGGGAATCAAGAACAAAAAACCTCCAAACATTGAAATCAATTGCTTTGATTGGAGTGGGGCACTGACATATCAGCCCAGAACAGCTGCCATTTTAACTACACTGCTTAGCGCAGGCAGCCCGCTGCTGTCCTCATCCTACATCAGGGCTATGTCACATGGGCAGAGACTGACATAGCACCCACACTTCAACTATCACACCTTGAACGTGGCTCTAGAGCTACTGAAAGGGTGCTGCTGCTACTACAGAGAGCAGGATCAGGCTGCTGTTGGTCCCAGGTCAGGCAGAGAAGACTATATCAACACTAGGTCAGTGGAAGCAGAAGTTAACACAGCTCCTATGCAATGCCATGGAATGCTTGCAGGTTTGTTTAACTAACGGAGCATTACTAAGGCACAGAGACTTAGCAATAAAATCTTGGCTTTTTGGTATATATTTAATCTCCTGCATAAAAACATTTCAACCTTTGTAGGTTAGGATGTAAAGGAAAGGAAAAATAAAAAAAGTAGCACTGAGGCTAAATAGTAAGCCTGTGTGTTTTGAGGAAGTGACAGAATGATTGACCACAAAGAATATTACTACTTAAACCTAAGAGATTTCACACCTATTTAATACAAGAGTACTTATGGCTTCCCATCACCCATAGTACCACATAAAACTCGGAACCTACCACTTGGAAAATCCAGTGACACATTCGTTCACCAGCTAGCAGACTCCAACACACAACCTACACCAAAATGAAAGCAGATGTCCTGCTGGAAGCTGCTGATCCCAGCAAGGCTGGTGCAGTACCTCGCAGACTGAAGTGTAGCGCAGGGGCTAAATACACCAGGCAAGGATGCGGCTGTTAATTCTCCCATGGGACCCACCCTTCCAGCTGAAGACAGCAGAAGCTCGTATGTGACCAACGGGGCGATAAAGCTGTGAGATACCACACCGCAGGGCTGACGCCAGCATCAGGGTTATGTACAGTTCAGATAGCAGCTGCCGAGCACAACCCAGGGCACACGTGCAGTCCAGCCCTAACAGTTCTGTCACCCCTAAGTAACTAAATTGGTTAAGTGCCGTCGCCTGCCAGGCAGCTCGGGTGGCTTCTCCAGGTCAGTCACATGGAGAAGCCACCTTCCAGCCCCACCGGCGGGGTGCAGACCCTGCTCAGACCCCAGCAAGATCCAGCCCCTGCGAGCCCGGCCCTACCCGGCCGCTGCCGAAATCGCGGAGCCGCAGCGGCGACAGGAGAGCCGCAGCCCCAAACCCCGGCCCCTGCCCTTACCTGCCCGCTGCCGAGAGAGGGCTGCCCGGCACCGGCTCGCCGTGGCAGGTGCCGTGGCGGCGGCGGGCGCTCCGCGGACCGACACTCCGCCCCGGTGGCGGCTCCTCCCGGTGTCCCGGTACCGCCTCCGGCCCCGATGCCGGGGGCTGCCATAGCAGCCGTCTTCGCTTCCCTTCCCCCCTGAACGGGCTGTGCGCGGAACTGCACCCCCGGGGAGGGGGACCTGAAGTCCTGCTCTTGCAGGTCAGAGAGACACAGGAAAACCACCCAAACCAATCCTTTTCGTGATACCTGCCGTAGAACACGTTGCTTTATTTCTATTTGGTCTCCAAGATACTAAGTTTCCCTCCTTCCCTGAATTTAAACGTGTTGCACTTGGCCTGAATCACAGTAACAGCACTATAAAGGAACAGAGAAGGAAGAAATATTTTCCAGACACTTGTTGCATTACCTTTATTCCTGGATTAATAATTTGTAGAGCAGAGGTAAAGAACGATCTTGGCCTCATATACTTTCATTTATATTAAAGGAAGGATCACCTAGGGGTGAAAAAATAGTTCACACTAATACAGGCAGTAATTAGCAGCTCCGGGACAGGGAATGTAATACCAGCCCTGTCTTCCTGTATTCTGTAGGGACCAGAGGGAACAAGAACTTCTTTAGTGTAACACAGAGATACTGTTTTTTCTTTTCTTCCTTCTCTCCCTATGTGTTTTCCTTTCAAGCAGACGCAAGCAAAACTATGGACTAGACAAAGCTACAGCCAAGCACCAGCAGGGGGAAAGACAGAGAAGCCAATTATGTGCTGAGGTGTTCCTGTTCCAAAGCAGCTCGGCACAGATACCTACATTATCTTCACTCCTTCTGTTGCAGCCAATGCTGCCAGCATACCCACCACACAACAGTCACTGCCAGGCTGGTGTCCAGTGCCCTCCTCAAAGGCTAATGCCATCCTCTGAGCAGAGGAGCATTCTCAAACGGAACATGTGGTACAACAGCCACCACAGGGACAGGCACAGAGAAAAAGGAAAGCAGGGTAAGGACAAGACTGGTTCTGCTCTCCCAGACCTGTGGTCTCCCCATTACTTTTTTTCCTTTTGCTAATATCATAATTCTAGAACCCCAACCACTATTGTGTTAATATAGCCTGTTACCCCATTTTGGCGTATTTATCTCCCCAGAAAAAACACACATCTTAAAACTTCCAGCAACTATTCCTAAGTAACTTCTCTGGTCAGCAAGAATAAAAACCAAACAAACAAATGAAAAATATCCCTATCAACCTTTGGATTAAAGGCACCCTCACTACCCCATGGAGAACTGGTAATAAATCAGTTTGGTTCTGCATTCTGTACTGTTGTAATGGCTGAGGATCATTTTTACCAAATGGCTAGTGCTTTTCCAGCTTCCTATCTGGGTAAAACATGTCTATCCTGTACTAGACACATTCAATGTAGGCTTAAGTGAAGTTTTCTAATACTACTTTAAGATTATGTTTTGCCCAGAGCAACATTCCTGGCATGACTGCAGAGGACTTGTCTGCAGATCTCTTGTACTGATTCAGGAGCTGCCTGCATGCTGCACAGACCACAGGGCAAAGCATGGGGGGTAGCTGAACATACAATTCCCCCAAAATTAAAACAATCACTTAGAACTTCCCTGAATGTTCAGAACAAGCTTCTAACCTGACCTGGTTTAGAAGCAACTTCTGATCTGAGCTATGGCATTATGAAGAAGAACCGTATAAAAGAAAAAAGTGCCCTGGAAACACAGGGTGCTACTGAATGTGACAGATGGACCTTCAGCATCACAAGAAATGGCACTGGCTTCCCTGCTCAGCACAGACTGAAAGCTGCTGCTTTTGTGAGTAAGGGACAGTGGACAAATAATACATGAGAGGAACCTACCACACTCCGTTTGTTTGACTGTCAGGCTCTGGCAGAATCATCCATCCTCTTCTCCTCAGCATGCCTGTTTTCCCACCTGGGATTACTGTGATCCGTAAAATCCATTGAAACATTTCCAAGCATCTGAAAGACTTTCTCAAATAAAAATTATAAAAAACCCCAAACAGAATAGAGGATGTTCTCACAAAATCCCTGGGCAAGTCAATCTTGTTTCAATTCCTTCAATTTTTATTTAAATTTGTTCTCACAGGGTCATTAACTCAGTATTTTTCTAGCACACAGAGTCTAATTAACCTGCAAGTGTATTACTCACCTTTCTTCTTTGTATTCTTGGTGGTAAGAAAAGGAGCCTAAATAAAAGACAAAACTGACCCCCCAGCTTACTCTCTTAGGGAAGTCTTATACTGTAAGTGTTCCCATTTAAGGCAGAACTGGCTCTGCTCTATGTTCACAGCTAAACACAAAAGATGGTCCACACTTGGTTAGCTTCAGATGACCAATAAAAGTGGTACTTCAGCTCTAGTGTTGCAGTACGCAATCATATCTGCTGTATCAATCACACACTTAGCATGAATGCTCAGCAACACTGAAGGATTTTTCAGTAAAGCTACCAAGGGGGTTTCAATTTCCACCTCCTGAATTTTCAGGAATGGTCAACTGGAAGCTGTTCAAACAAAGCTCATGAAATGTGACACTCGACCAAGGAACCTAAATCACCTGTGTAAATGGGCTTCACTGAAGTGTCAGTTCTGTTATCAACAAGCTGATCCTGCATGCTCCCAAGCTGAAGCCAAGCCCAGCCCAGCCTCTTGGAAGGGCAGCAGACAGTCATGCAGCATCAGTCTTTGCTATACAAAAAAATCCACCTGGAAGAGATCATCCTGGATATCTGTGAAAAGGAGAAAGCAAGAACAGTAGACTTGAATTCCTGCTGTCTTGTACAAGCCTTCAGAGTGATTTATTGAAGAATGAGGGCAAGTTATAGCTTATTTTCATGAAAAAATAGTTAAACCCCCATATTAGTTATGTTGTACCAGCACAAAGGCAAGAACACCTACAAAATGCTGTTGGTTTTGGTTTGTGGGGTTTTTTTTCTGTTGTTGTTGTTGAGGATTTTTTGAACTAGTTCAGAGCAATAAGGAAGCTCCTGTGCTTTAATTCCTTGTGTCTGTATTTCACAATTCCACTTTAGATATATGCCTCCTCTGCCAGTAATACATCAACTTACTGACCATAAACATGTACGTCTAAATTACTTTGAGAACTTTCATTTTAATCAATAAAATTTTATGGCTTTATTATGAAAACTGATGATCCACACATATTCTTACTGCTAATAAAGCAGTTCCAAAGTCACATACCTGAGCTGTGACACACACGGAAAAGAACTTAAGAGATGACCAGCTCTAATGATGAGAGATCAAACGATGATTTACCTTTAGAAGTACCTCAGAAAGCGGATGAGGCATGTTCAGAAAAATCTGGTTACTGATTTAACTACCAGTAGAATACAGTAAGAAAGGCTAGAAATGCTTTCCATCCCCCCACCCCATGTAATACCATTGAAACTACTGGAGGTTTCATTTCCTTTTTCACCACACATGCTGTTATTTTCACACTAAAGGCAAGAATTATTCAAAGAAATAAGCATCGCAGGGATATTTACTACAACTTTACACAAATACCATCCTATCAGATGGAAAAAGAGAACCAAGCATCTACTAACTTTGTTTCTGTTCATGCCCAGTTTTCACATTCAAGGGTAAAGCTGTGCTCTTTCCACTGCAGCTCATGTCACTGGTCCAGTCACTCAGAACGAACTACGGAGCTTGAGCCTGTGACCCAAGGGGAGTTGACCCAATACCAGTTTTAAAGACGTTTTTACAATACCCAACACCAGCACAGGCATTTTATAGTAACAGAAGTCATTGAAACAAAGCCTATTTGTAAACCAAACATCTGTGAGAGATGTCAGGCTAGCAAGCAGAAAGCCCCACAGCCCTGCTCATGGGGTGCTTGGGCAATGCCTCATTCTAATGGAGGGAGTGCTCTGCGAGTCACGTTTCTTCACGGCACTTTTAGAGAAAGCCCTGGGTAACAGGAATAAAAAGACTCTGATATCCTAAACATGAACCTAATATTTAAGCCTACTAGGTTAAAGATACAAAGCAATGCCGTGGAGGGAGGACGTCT
>JANHGB010021035.1:0-17004 GCA_026283785.1 Coracopsis vasa | reverse complement strand
TTGCTCTGCAGAATGTCATCAAACTCTATAATTGTGCTTACACGGGGCTGGATAGCAATAACAATTGGAATTTCCTAGCCCCACAGGGCACTTGGGGGCGCCGCGGCGCTGAGGCCCGGGGGCCGGAGCAGGAGGGAGGCGAGCGGGAGGCTCGTCCTGCGAGGGAGTACCCAGTGAGTATCGCGGAGAAGAGGAGACTGAGGTAAATCTTTACACGTTCCTTCTGTTCTGTTTCTTAATTACAATTTCCTGACCGCAGCACAAGTGGGATGGAAGGCTGAAGCAGCACTGGTCTCGTCTGTGTGTATTCCACACTGTGGCATGTGGTTTTGATCAGAAGTTGCCCAGGTACTCATGAAGCATGTGGCAAGCTCCATGTGGCACCGCCGGTTGCAGGATCATGGCTGGGTGCTCTTGGCTGGCAGGAGGGACTAGCTGACTGGGAGGAGGAATAGGTTGAATTGGGAAAAATGAGTCAAACCTGGGAAATACCTGCAGCAGCCAAACGCATTTTGTACTGGCTTCCTTTGTTTTATTCTGCTTGCCTCAGGGTTTTGTGCTTTTAAGGGTCACTGCGGGTTATTTGTCATCAGAAACCCGCTGCTGCGGGCGAGTGCTGCTACAAGTCTACTCAGCAGTTCTTCCAGGGTACATTGCGCCCTCTCTGGTGTGGCTCTATACAGGTAGAAAGAGCCCTTCCAGGACCATTGCTTCCTTTTTGTTTGTTTATTTTTCTTTTCCCTACTCTTTTTAAATTGCCTTTTGCTGTGAGCTGTAAGTAGTTCCTGCCTCCCTAGTGATTACCCACAGGAGAGGCAGGGAATTGCAAAGAGCATGCTTTGTCCCGCCTGTACTTCTCTGCTTGTTGTCTCGTGTCTTACTGTTAGGCTGAAAGCTCGTTTGGGGAGAGAGGCTATGGTATGTGTTTTTACATTGTCAGGCAGCGGCTGCATCTTTAAATCAGGTACTTCTTAGTTGTGGTTATGAATCAGGAGAGAGGTGAAAGTACAGCTAATGTCTGGTGCTCCACAAAGAACAATAATAACTCTCAAGAGCAGTGAGAAATGAGTTACACCCTGACCCTGGACTTAAATTTAACCCTACAGCTTGTACACAAAGAACAGCAGATGATTTAGGTCATGGTAAAGGACAGTGCTCGATACATTGAATTTTTATTTGAAGCTGTGTATCAAGGAAAAGGCACTGCAGTCCTGTGGCTGTAGTGCATGTTAGGAGCAGAGGTGGGATATCTCAAGCTTGTTTATGTGTTTTAGAGCTGAGAAATTCTGGTGGGGCTTCTTGGCACTTTTGTGGATCACTGTTCTCTCTGCATTGTGCAGCAGCTGCCAACACAGAATGCTTGACATAAATGTCCTGAAAGCTGAACACTCAACTTCTGTAACACAAATGAATATACAGCCCACGCCTCTGTTTAAAATGCAGACCAAACACGGGGCAGATAGTTCTCCAGTGTGTCTGTCTAAAAACCTACATGCTCCAGCCTGTAGTTTCCACAAAGTGAAATCTTTTGAGAGTAGCTGTATTTGGACTTAAAAATGAGGTCATCTGTTGCCTGTTTGATTGTTGTACATAGGGTTTAATATGGCTTCCTGTCAAAATGCTAATTTTACTTTCAGCCAAGAAGGATATGGAAACTTTATCAACATACAGCACCCACGGCAGTGGCGTGGCAGTCAGGCACACACTTCAGCAGGGGTGTGCGCAAAGGCTTTTCTTCAAGCTGTGTTTCTGGATAGTTTTGTCTGGTTTTAAGGCTTCTTAAAAGAAAAAAACCATAATGCAAACTTCTATGACTTTCCCCCCTCCCCCAGCATATGTTGACATTCCATTCTGATTTTGGGATCTGTGAATTTTCTGCAAGAAAAGAGAATAAGGTTCTATTTTGAACAGCTGTATTTATAACATTAAAAGAGGAAAGCTAAATATTTTAGAGAACTTTTTTTACGAGCCTCTTGGTGAAGATGCTCTCTCCATGTCGGAAGTTTTCAGGAAAGAATCTTCTCTTCCTTTCCCAGACATTTGTAAATATGAAATCATTAATGGAATCTTCCCTGAGATCCCACCAGGAAGTTCAGGCTACATGTTTTTCCTGTGTTGTGCTATTATCAATTGGATTTTTTATTTTTTCTCCGAGAGAAGCAACTGTTTTCTGCAGGAGGACTTGCTGTATTTGAATTAATTTGATGTCACAGTTACCAGGAGGAACAGATGGGGACAGCTAGTGTACGCTACTCAAACTATTAGCGCTGTGGTGTCTCTCCCAAGGCTGCAAGCAGGCTCCATTGTGCCAGGCCCTGTTACATGTTGTGAAAAAGTATTTCTTGTGCTCAGTAACTATTTCTTGATCCTTAGGGACTTGCAGCAGGCTGATACAAAATATTTATCTGGGTGGAAGCAGTGGAAAAGAGCTAGCAATAAATCATTGAAAAAAGTTCTCAATGAAGTGAAGGAGTTGTCATCTTACCTGGAGCTTTGGCAACATGATATTCACAGCATAGAAGGTATTTATTGACTGATGTCAATTTCTTATCTTTAAAGTTGCTTCTGTTATTGGTAGTTTTACATGTGTAACCATAGTTTCAGATATAACTGTATGTGTTTCAGAAGTTACCTTATTATTGCTGATGTAAAACCCATGATGGGGTAAATGGAAATATATTGGATAAAATGATTAAAAAGTCACATTTTCATTTGAATTATATTGCTAAAACCCCGCAGTACTTCAGACTAGCTTTAGTATTGTTTCTTCAGCTTGCTCAATGTAACTGAAATGATAATCTGCTCATTCTGTACTTTCAGTGCTTTTTATCATCCTAATTATTGGCACATGTTTCTTTTAATTCCCAGGGAAATTTGGCACTGGCATCCAGTCCTACTTCTCCTTCCTGCGTTTTCTAGTTGTGCTGAATTTTATAATGTTTATCCTGATGTTCAGTTTTGTTACCTTTCCCAGCATCATTTCCAAATATGGAATATTCAACAGTACCTTTGCTGAAATTCCTCCACAGAACACAGGTAAATATCTTCTCTATGTACTGCTGCTGTTTGTAAGATTCCCCCTCTCTGTCAGCTTTTCCTCCACCTCCCAGGAGAAAGAAATGCTTTTATTAGAAGAACTTGCCATGTTTGAGTTAACTTTATCTTGCAGTTTTATGGCCATTACTATTTGAGTGACGCGTTTTGCCTTTCTGTTGACAGAGCCTCACTGCGCAGTTTATACACCTAGTGGTAATAAGGGACTCATTTACTTCTATACTTACCTCAAAGATTTGCTCAGTGGCACTGTAAGTATTTTTAATTTTTTTTTTAAGTTTCTATGTCTTGCATAATGTTAAAAAGCTTTACTTGGGGAATGAAGCTTTGATAATTGTGAAAAATGACAAGGCATATGCATCACTGGGGTAAAATTAGCCTTTATCATATGTGAGAAAGGGAGTTTTCAAACTGACTTCTACTGCATGTCCACAAGCCTGGTTGGCCACATGCTGCAGCCTGTGCCTCTCCTCCCCAGCTGCCAAGCGTTACATACCCTGTCGCACACTGCCTATTGTGCTCTTTGTGCAGGGTGTCAGTGTGTTTGTCATAGAGCTCTTTGATTGGAGAGGGGAGGGATTTTAAGCACTGTCTGTTACAGTTTGGTAGAGGCAGTTGGCAGTATTTAGAAGCTACGAAACTGTTGTAGCTTGCTGGGCATGCAAATAGTAATTTTAAATTCACAAAATGATTGCTTAATACCATGTTGAATATAACTGAGCAGTTGCTGCTACTGTTACAAATTCTATTTCAACTGCATATTTTCACAGGGGTTCCTTGAAGTGACAAGTTTGTTTTATGGCTATTACACAATACATACTGCATGGTTCAGTATCCTGAGCTACAATTTGCCACTAGCGTATCTGTTGGCTACATTTGCCTACCTTGCATTAAGTTTCGTCTGGATAATAAAAAGGTAAAGGTGTTGGTGTAGTTTAGGTATATATTTTCTGCTACCTGTTGCACAGTTTACATTGCATTTTTGCTTATAGGGAACATACTCTTTCATATGGAAATGGAGAATCTTTGAGGATGCAGTGCCACAGTAGCTTTTGTCTGTTTGGGAAACTAAGCCAGCAAAATAAGTATAAATAAATAAATTTGAAGTATTACTATTTTTCATATTTATGCATACCTGTATAGTTGAAAGTCTTTTATTTGTAATAGTTGTAGGAGGATTTTATGTTAGGTTTTTTTTTTTGGTGCTTTTGGTTTGTTTTTTTGCCATCTCAGCTTCCTGAGACAGCTCTTTGCAGTCTCAGATGATAGGAGAAGGTATGACTGTGGTTAAATGGAAAGGGGAGTAACCTGTGTCAGTCATGGCTTCAGCTGACTTTGACTGCTGCAGAACCTCACACTGAAAACATCCCAGAGACTTGATGTTAGAAAGCAAGTGTGGCTGTTTGCTCATGGAGAGGAGAGTGTCATTTAGTCTTTGAACCAGGTTGCTTGAGGTGTGTTCTTTTATTTCCTTTTCTGTGGATAAAAATGTCTTTTCATGAATGAATCGTATTTTTCTTTAGGTATGTGGAAGGATTTAAGCAGAACTTGGTGCATGGTGAAGATCAATTTCAGAGTTACTGTAACAAAGTCTTTGCAGGCTGGGACTTCTGCATTACAGATCCAAATGCAGCACGGCTAAAACATCGCAGCTTGCAGTATGAGCTCCAAGTGAGTAACTTTGATTTCTTTATGATTATGGTTAAATATAGCTTAGAGGGCTAAAAAAGAGGTGTGTAATTTTGCAGATAATGGAATAAGGAGAAAAAGGATTGAAGTAGTTTATATTGGGGGCAGGGCAACCCACATCCTCTTGCCTGCTTTCTAGGTAGCTAGAATTGTGGTGCGGTGGCCCTTCCTCCATCCTCTGGGGACTGAAGCCAACCTATCTTCTTCATGCTCCAGTCCTGCTTCCTGTGTTTCTACATAATCCAACAGGAAAAGCTATCCAAGATGTGAGCAAAACCCTGTACTGTTGGGAATCAGTCTGAGTATTCTGGATTATAAGTCTACAAATGTGGGAGGCAGCGGTTTGGGGAGGAATAAAATTCAGATGGTGCTCTTCATACAATCTGAGAGCATTGTTGCAGAAGATAAAGAGATATTGAAAGGTTTTCACTAGGTGTCTTTGACAAACACGCACATACAAAATGCTGATACACCTAATAGATTTCCCAAATCATAAAGCTCTCTGAAAAAGAGAGATTAGAAGTATTTTTCTGGTGAAACCAGTACCACCTTTTTGCTCTCCATACACTGGAAGCAGAGATCTGTGTAGTGAAATAACTACCTTTGAAAAGACACTTTCACTTCAAACCACAAAGCAGTAATTACAGATTTCATAAATTACAGAGGATTGCTTTCTGCTCTAGTAAAATCCAGGGTCATCTTTTTCATCATATAATCAGAGCCTCCTTCACTTACCACACTTTTGCCTCTGGAACTCGCACCTTAGGAGAAATTCCTTCTTCATATTACTGTTTGGAAATAAGTCCTCAGAAAATATCTGGGTAATCTCTGGGTTTGCTCAGGTTAAATTGCCTTCACAGATGATACTGTGTTTTCACATCAGCTAAGGTGAAATATATCAAGTTTACATGAAAAGCTGTTCAAGACTGTACTACTTTTTCTCTGTGCCATCCCTCAATTTTCCTTCACAAAAGTAGGAGAAAGAAGCTTGAGTGAGGACTGGTTACTTACCTGCAGAAGTAAAGAGATTAGCAGGGCTGATGAACATTTTTTAGAGATTAGTACCAAGCTGTCTGAGATCAGTCACAATAAAGAGGCAAGTTGTCTTTCTGTCCTTAAGGAGATACGTTACCAATATAGTAGAGATAAGAGGATTACAAGACAGTTGTCTTTGGCTACAGGGCCCTCAGCCTGAGGGTCCTGTGCTCAGACTGAACACAAAGGGTCTTCCACTCCTGCATGGACCTGTTTGTGTTGATGAAGAGGCACTCTCAGTTGAGTGTGCTTGGACAGGTGGTGGAGTGACCCTCTTACAACAGGCTATGGATTTGCATATTCCCAAGGTAAAAGACAAGTATTGTATGCTGCACCAGAGAACTACTTATCCTTTTTCTTTTTCGTTTTAGACAGACTTGGAGGAGGAAAGGCTGAAGCGAAAAATAGCTGACAGGACAGTGAGAGAAAAGCTACGCATCTACTCTCTGAGAATATTTATAAATATAATTGTCATTGCAGTTTTATCAGGATGTTTTTACTCTATTTATAGAGCAACTGTCTTCTCTCAAGAAAATTCCAATGTAAGTATCAGACATGACATTAGGACAGATTCAACTGGGGCTGGTGATTACAGCAAGAGGAACTATTGTGAAAGAGTCAAGTATCTTAATATAGCACGTTTCATGTGAGGGATCTGAAAACTTTTGACGGTGTTAGAATTATGTTAGTAGGAGAGAGTGAGAAAGATCAAGAACCATGTGCATAAAAAACCAAACAGTTTGATGCAAAGGCTTTATTGTTGTGTACCTTGGAGCTAGTGCAGCTGAAAGAAAGAAAAACAGTCCTCACTTTCCTTCTCATGTAACTGTCCTCACCTCACTGTGATCTGCTAGTACAAGCTTTGTATATATCCTGGGCAGTGAACTGGCTGAGGGAACTAATCCAGTTAAAACAAACTTCATTGTGATAAGTTTCTTGATCTGGTTCACTGCTCAGTTGCAAAAATGAACAGCAAGGGGAGGAGAGAATAAAGATTATAATCTGTATTGTGGCTTGAGTTACAGCTACAGGAAGGCTTTGAACACAAAGGATTTTGCAGAAGAAAAGGTCAGTGCATCAGTAGTGGAAAGAATCAAGTTAGGTGGGGTTCTTTACCCCGGCAGGACAAGCAGATGGGAAGAGTGCTTCAGAAACAGAGCTCCAAGAGCAGACAACAGTTTCAACAGTTTCTCAGCATTAATTGATTTCTCTGTAGGACCCCAGGATAGAATTAGCCTGATATGAATCAGGATCACAGTTTTCTTTCCAGTCTGTTTACGATGTGAGGGGCACTGGCTGTGCATGGGGAAAGTTGTGCTCATGGTGAACCTAATTCTTAACTTCTGTAAACTGCCAGGGTTGCATATAGAGGAGCAGGAAATGGAGACTTATGAAGTGCTTGTGTCAGAGGTATTGTTTGAGGCAGAGGAGGATAGCACAATACTGAACATCTTGAAAAACAGCTTCACTTACTGTGGACTTTATGTATAAGGGTTTTGTATTTTTATGTATAAGGGCTTTGCCTAAATGAGTAGGTAGAAGAGCTTGTTAAGATGGTAGAAAATTTAGGGGGGCTGCTTGGCACCATTGCAAATAACTTGAAAAGTGTCTGCACTTTGACATAGGTGAAAAAATTTATAGCCTTAGTGCTGGATTAGACAACATGGTCAGACACAAGCCTTGGTGAGATGAGTCTCTTCGAACAGGAGCTTTGGGGAAGTGCAGAAATACTCTTATCTGGAGTTACTGGTGAAGGAAGTAGAGTGTGTAGCAGGAAACTGCAGAAATAGATAGCAGTGTTCAGGCTTGTAGTTCCAAATACAGGTGGGGAGTGAAGACAGTAGAAGATGCTACCTGAATCCTGGGTAGGAGAGGCTGGTGGATAGCTGGAGAGAGCACAATGTCAAGAAGGTGTGTTTTTCTGAGAATTATCTTTCTCTCATCTCTTCTTGTATAGGACATCAGCAATATGAACTTCCAGGCTAATCTCTTAGTGCAGTATTTGCCTTCCATAGTGATCACATTGGCCAACTTCATTGCTCCTCAGATCTTCTCATTTCTGATCAGATTTGAAGATTATTCACCAGCCTTTGAAATCAGGCTGACACTCATGAGGTAAAGACGTTTTTATTGTGGCCTTGCATGTTTCAACAACTTGTTCTTGGTAGGTTATAAGTACTGTAAACATTTACATGTCAAGAAGCAGAGAGGTTGGCCTCTCTGCAGTGGAGGGCCCAGGCACTGGAAGCCAAGGAGGCATTGTTTGACTTAGGTTTAGTTGGAAACTTTGAATCTGCAAACCATCTCCTGTTTTGAGGACAGCGTGGTCATTCCAGTGTCCAAGTTTTCCTCTCAGTCCCATTTAGCTGCGTGATCTGGACATCTTCAGCAGCCTGCAATAAATGGTCAGTAGAGAAGTTGTGGCTGCAGAGCTGTGGATCTGCACTGTTTTGTGTGCAGGAGTTCCTTGAATGAGCAGATGACCATACAGCAGTGACTGAAACACGGTTTTGCTCAAGGCAGAAGTTTAAAGTTTTGGGGTGAAAGGTGCTTCAGTGTGAGAGCATGAAGAACTGTTACTTGGCAGCTTAAGGCAGCAAGATCTGGGTTGAAGCATGTGAAATCTGCAAGCCTCTGTGCTTTTTGTTTCTGATTTGGCTAAGTGCCTCTGAAGGTCTGAAACCACGTGAGGAGGAAATGCTGCACACAGAGTTGTCACCTGGCCTCTCAAACTGTACTTGAGAGAATTGCAGCCCATTACAGCGTCAAGATCTGCAACTGAAATGGCTGATCTAGAAACAGTACTGAGAAGAGAAATGAGGGACTGTAGCCTAAAGCAGGGAAGGTGAAAAGCAATTTAACTTACTACTAAGGAAAGAAATGTGTTTATGATCTATCTGGCTGTTCCATTAAAGCTCTGGTAGACCCTTTTGTTCTCCAGGCCTTCCTGGGACTCCTGTGCAAGCTGAGCCAAGTGTCAGAATGACTTTTTTTGGCAGGTTTAACGTTAGGTTTTGCCTTTTTTCCAGGTGTGTCTTCGTGCGGTTGGCCAATATTGGTGTCCTCTTGTTCTCGCTGTGGAGTCAGATCTCCTACTGTGCCACCGATGAGTGTAAGGCCTGTGGATACAATTACGAACTCTATCCTGTAAGCAGATTTATCTTGGTCTTTAATTGTCTGAACCTGAGAACAGAGATTTGTTTTCCATGAGACTTGCTTATCTGGAACTATTCAGAATCAGGTGTGGGGTTGCCATTCATGTTATGCTTGGTGCTGGTTCCTACTGCTCAGTGCAAACCAGTACAGTTCTTATGTATATCTTCTCTTTGTCTAAAACCGATTAGAGTTAGTTCAGGGGGATGTATTATCATTTAGATAATAGACTTTCTGACTACCATAAGGATTTTTTTAAAGTAGCTCTGGTTTAGGCATAGTTGTGTTACTGCCTTTTGCTCCAATTAGACAAATGGTCTTTCCTCAAAAAAACCCAACAGAAACCCAACAACAAAACAAAACAAAACCTAGCAAAACAAACAAAAAGCTCAATGTGGAAACCCTGAAACACTTAAATATTAGAAATGGGAGTTAATGCGGTTGGAATGTTACAGTGTTATCTGCCTGAGATGTTTGTTGTCTCGGTGATTGACAGATTTATTTTTCACTTGTTATTGAGCTCCTGTTCTTGTTTTTCCTGGCTTGTTTTTATAGTGCTGGGAAACTGAAGTTGGGCAAGAAATGTATAAACTGATGATATTTGATTTTATGATAATTCTTGCTGTGACCCTGTTTGTGGACTTTCCTAGAAAGTAAGTATCTGCCTTTTGAGCATACTTTTGCAAATGACATATGAAACAGTTTCCTTCTTTTTTTTTTTTTTTTTTTTAGTTTTGTGTCTGTTGCTATTTCCCCATGTTTCTAGCCAAGCTACCAGTTTTAAAATAAAATATATATCTGGTGGCTTGAGCACTTGTTTGCTAATCAAATGGCTGTGTATTTTTTCATATTTGGGTCTTTTCTTTCTTCAGACATTTTTATGCTGTCTACTGCTTAAATGCTAAATATCTGTGTGTTCCGAATGTGTTAGAATTCAGCTAAGCTTTCTGACTTCAGTTTAGACCTAATGATATTCTTTGGTTTTAGGTTGTTAGTTACTCATTGCTCTTGCAAGCCAGTTCAGTGGTATGGATTGCAGGAATTTAGAATTTCTGACAATGTCCTGGAAATTATTTATGGGCAAACTATCTGCTGGATTGGAACCTTCTTTTCACCACTTCTCCCTGCAATAGCAACTATAAAGTACTTCATCATCTTTTACATTAAAAAGGTAATGAAAACATGCGGTAAACAAAGAAAACTGAGCCCATTTCTGTGGGTTTTGTAATACAGATATGCAGTTGATATAAAATAAACAAAAGCCCCTAAAACCACTAAAGGATGTGGTGGTCTGGAAATGAGGTAATGGCATTCCATTTTCTGTAGGGGTTTTTTTTGCTTTTAAGAGAAGGTGGAGTTTTTAATAAAACATTTTTATATAATAAAGCTTAATTATAAGTGTTTATAGCATTTTCCTGCAGTAATATATTTACTAGCAACACATCTTAGAACTTGGGGAAAACTTTGCCAAGCTGCTAAAGATTTGGAAGCATAATGGAAGATCCAAGCTGTATTGGATGCTGAAGATGTGATTTCTGCACATCAGAAGCTTTGTCCTCTGACTGCACAGCTCCTCCTGTGCTTCAAATTCTGGCTGATATTTTAGCTCTTACAAGAGGAGATGTATCCAGTGAAGATGTGGCAGAACAAAGCTGGTGGCTGTGCCATGGATCATACACCAAATGTCAGTTGACTGTGCGGGTGTATGAGGCCCTCTGGATCAAATTTTTACTCAAAATAACTTATATCAGAGTTATTTTGAGTATAATAACTCAAATTATTATTTAATTAATATAATATTGAGTTATTATTAATAACTCAACTTCTGACTTATACCAGAATGTAAAGCGTTCTTGCTGTAGCCCTCTTCAATGCATGTACATCAGTGAAAGGATTGTTATGTGGTAGCAGGTAGCATATCTGTGAATGGAAAATCCAGTTGGTGGGGAAAGTATACTTGGATGTATGTGTATAGATGTACTTCTAACAGTCTTGCTCACTTTCCCTCTTCAGATCAGTTTGATACACACATGTAAACCTTCAGCCAGACCTATCAGAGCATCAAGTTCCAATTTTTTCTTCTTGCTGGTGCTGTTGATTGGGCTCATCTTGGCTTTTATTCCTTTGGGAATCAGCATAGCACAGTAAGTCACAATTTAACTTCTATGAAGTTGATACTTGTTCTGAGGTTGTCAGTTTCCTAAAAAGAGAGACACAACTTTGGGATGATAAATTGGAATAAAATATATAGTGCATTGTAAATCAAACTATAACTCGGTTCATATAAACAAAAATCACAGTTTTAAAGATACTTTTACCCCATTGGCAGAATGGTGCTGGGCTTGTGTTGGGTTATTTTATCTTTACATTTTGGTGTAGCATCTCCTTTCTGTTCTGTTTCTTTGACAGTATCCCCTCCTCCAAGGCATGTGGGCCATTCAGGAGTTTTAACACTTCATGGGAAGTTGTTCCAGATACTATACTTGGGTTTCCAACAGGTCTGCAGCAGGTCCTTCATGGCATAGCATCAGAAGCCTTTGCAGTGCCTTTCTTTGTGGTCATTTGGTGAGTTTTGTGGAGACTTGATTCAGTAATGCAGCTCTATGGTTCATTGCCTTCCTTACCGAGCTGATACCAAACAATTATTGGACCAGATTTTCCATCTGCATTCAAAAGCACCAAAGCCCACATGAATCCTCAGCTCTCTCCATGTGCTGATGCTCATTAGCTTTATTCCATTTCCTCTTGCATGTCCCATATCCCACACTTGTCTTTCTCAAAAGTGTTAACTGTGTATCATTCTACAAAGTAGTATATTAAACCTTGTGATCACAAATCCTATCTGCAAACCTTGGTTTAAAAAACCCACAACAAACCAACCCCTCAAAACAGTAACCCCGTAAGATAAAATCAGTATTGAACCATAGAATTTTTAAGGTTGGAGGTCAGCTGTAAAGATCATCTAATCCAACCCTCCTGTTCAAAACAGGGTTAAGTAGGTGCTCAGGAACAGTGTCCAGATAGATATATATTTTTTTTATTTTTTTTTTTTAATATCTCCGAAGACAGGGAAACTTCACAGCTTTTCTGGGCAACCTGTTCCAGTGTTTGGTCACTCCAGTATAAAAGACTTTTTTTTCCCTACATTTAAATGGATTTTTTTGCATTTCAGTTTAACCCAACTGTTTCAGATCTTGGAGCCTTGTTACCTGATGCTTTTTACACTTGAGAAACCATTCAGTTTATTTCAAACTGCACCCAACGCTTCCTTCCATAACACATTTATGTGTTCTCCTGAACTGACCATGGTATTGTGTGCACAGGAAATACCAATTCCTCTTTTTGAACTTTTTTTAACTTTATCATAAAGCCTATGTAAGAAGTGGAGGATGACTTGCATTGCTACCCTGCTACTTACTATTTGGAAAAGAAAATATGTTATTTATATAGGCATTTGTGCTATCATAGTTCTTGCTACTGCTCTTCATCTTTTAATGCGCTGTGAATAATCTATGTCACAGATTGCATCTGGAATATGTGCTATAAGAAATGACTGCAATTCTGATCTGTGGCTGCTTACCATAGTTAGAAACCCCAATGGAAGCAAAGAGTTACTCCATTGAAACCTCATTAAACTTAATTTCTGAGGAGCAACTCCCCCTTACACCTACACTTTGAGCAGGGCAGGAACTGGCAAGTCTAGAGTGCTGTCAGAACACAACCTGTAACATCTGAAAAGTGGCCATGCCTCTGTGTGCCCTCGCACTCTGTCTCTGCCTGCTGGCAGCACAGATTTCTGAGCAAATGCTTTTAAGCAGAGCTATGCCATATCTACCCCAGCTGTCTATTGATTATTTTATATTTTTTCTCCAGCAGCTTCTCATCTGAAGCAAATGCACAAACTGACAGTTCCTCTAGCCTCTAACAGTCTTTTTCTGACTAATTCTGTTTGGATGATGCTAACACACAGTATTGGTTTGTTTGCAGCCTCATTATGTTCTATTTTATGGCCTTGGCTGGGGCACACAAACGAGTGGTTGAGCAGCTGAGGGAGCAACTGGTTCTGGTAAGATTTGACCCACTTTTCTGTACCCCTAGAGTTTTCTTTATTGTGTCAGTAGTTGGGCATGCAGAGGAACACCAGTTTTCATGATCTGGATACTGAATGTTTGCACTGACAGTGAAGAATGTTTTGCAAATTACACAGGAAAAATAACCAAAGCACTATAGTATTTCTCAGCCTAGTTGGTTTTCCTGGGTATCAGCTGCACCTGCAGCAAGGTCTGATTGTATGAGGCAACATACATGCATGAGAGATGCCTCTGAGAAGCCGTCTTCCTGTTCTTTATCTATTGTCTTGCTTAAATCCACCCATCTGCATGGGGTTTTTTTCTGCCAAACAAGAACCTGAATCTTGTGTTTCCTGTCCACTCCTCCATCTCGCACAACGCCCTCCTCCATCTCACACAACGCCCACCTTCATTTTCTTCTCCACTCTCATGAACAGGCACACAACTCCTTACCCTTCTGTTGTGGTTTAAGCCCAGCCACTAACTCAGAACCACACAGCCACTCCCTCACTTCTCTCTCATTTCCTCTCCCTGCTCCCGGTGGGGTGGGGAGGAGAATCGAAAGAATGTAAACCCTATGGGTTGAGATAAGAACAGTCCAATAACTAACGTATAATATAACACTACTACTGCTACCACCAATAATAATAATGATAAGGGAAGTAACAAGGGGAGAGAATATAAAACTAAAAAGGGAAGGGAAAAAACCTCAATAAACACAAGTGATGCACAATACAATTGCTTACCACCTGCCGACTGATACCCAACCCGACCCGAGCAGCAATCTGCCCTTTCAGGAAACTCCCCCTAGTTTATATACTGGGCATGATATGCTGTGTTGTGGAATGTTTGGCTAGTTTGGGTCGGGTGTTCTGTCTTTGCTCCCTCCTGGCTTCTTGTACCTCTCCTCACTGGCAGAGTTATGAGACTGAAAAGTCCTTGATCAAGGTAAACATTACTTAACAACAACTAAAACATTGGTATGTTATCAGCATTGCTCTAAGACTAATGCCAAAACACAGCACTGCAGCAGCTACTAAGAAGGAGAAAAATAACTGTTACAGCTGAACACAGGGCACCTTCCTTCCAGCCTGATGTTTCTACTACATCATGTCTGGTCTTATTCCTGAGGGCAGGTCCAGCACTGCTTGCAGCAGGTACTCAGGGTAGAGCAAGTCACCACTAACTAGTTCTTCAGAGAACAGTGCCAGTGCAGACATGCTGCTTTGTGGCCATCAGAAGCTGCTGCCGTGTTTGATAGTGTTCATATACTGTGGTCTGTCAAACTCTGCTCTAGTCAGAACCTAGCCTCACTAGTAAGTCTTCTCACTTTCTTAGGAAACAGCCCTTTTTCCTGGCATGTGCTTCTTTTAGATACAGCATTTAACAACCTGTCCTTAGAAAAACACTGTGCTGGGGAGCTTTTTGAGCAGTAAGGAATATAGGAGCAAAAGCCTTGCTGCTTTTTCAAGGATTCCCAAATCACTTAGGAATTCTGAAAATCCTTGCATGCTTTTTATTTTTGTTTGCTCATTGTTCTTAAGCTTGGACGTACACGTTTAAGTTTTCAGGTGTGTGAGCTGCTTTTACTAGGCTCAACACAGAACTGTTAATGTGAGATAGATGAAGGTAAGACTATAATAAACTTAAAATCTTTCAGGCAGTTGAGTGTGCTGGGAGTCACTAATGAGAGTGCAATGTAGTGAGTGCATTATTTATTTCTAATAAATGAGCTGTTCATAGATAACTTCTATTAATCTAGAGCATACTTTTTATTCTGTCTTTCAAGGAGAGTCGTGACAAGCTGTTCTTAATCAGGAAGATAACAGAAGCTCAGAGGCATCCTTGAAAATCATGAAAAGCCAGAAGAACTTGACTTCCCCAAATTCACAGAACCACTGTATAAGAGTAGAAGCACCTGCAGCATCCAAATACTGAGCAGCTAACTGGCACCCTGGCATTGTGATCTATGTAATGGACACCTGTGGTCTTAGTTTTGATTGTGCTAGTGGGCCTTAAAGTTTCCAGTACTGGAAATGTAGCTAATACATACTGTGCTAGACCTCTGCAAAAAATTGTATGGTAGGACACTATTGCTGCTACAATGTCAGGGGTGTTGGGGTTTGAGAAGTTGCTGTTTTTTCACGGGTTTTGGGTAAACTGTGATCAAAACTGAAACTCTGTTTAAGAATTTTGTACTGTTTCTACAAATTATGCCGTAAGAAGAGGGAGAGGGAAGAAGGTGCAGTTTTACGTGTTGCTAACTCACTTCTCTTAAAACCTAAGCAAAAGAGAGACATATGCCAGTATTTTGAAATACTGCATAGAAGAAATATGGTATGGATTTGAAATCGGATTTCTAAATATTTTCAGAGGAGAGACATTGATATTTATTTTGCTCTGAATTAGCAAGTGCAGTTGAACACTGGCTAATTTCACACACGGGCTCAGAGAAAACAGCTGATAAAAGAATTCTGAATAAACACAAATTTGGAAGAGACCACCAGGCAGGCCAGCAAGTAGAGACAGCCATTGCTCAGGTACCAGCATCACTGCTGTGGAGTGCCTTTTTTGTTGTTTCAGTGTGTTAAGGCATTATTATTTGTGTTTTTTTGTTCTACAAACATCCTGACTACTGTTCTTTGTTCTAAAATGTGAATATTGAGAGGTAAGTTATAGTTTTGAAATACAGCCTTCAGAAACTTATGTGTCAGTACCCTTCAAATTCACATTTCTTCTCGCTTAAATGAACTACAGGAGCTGTGTGGTTTTGAGAGAGCAGTATTTCCAAGTCAACCACTACCTTTCCTTTATTTATAGATTGTGCTTAAGGACTTTCTGTACAGGATTGTGTTTAAGATTTGAAATTTGCAGTAGTACACTGTTAGTTAATATGTGAGAGACATGTGCTTTTTATAACGTCTTGGTATGTTTTCTGTCTTCATCTTCAGGAAATTATATTGTAAAATAGTAATTTATTGGACGTTGATGTTGTTCAGATTAGTTTGCTTTGACTACGGGAGCAGTCTCGGACCGCCCGCCTCGGCCGGCACCTCCACGCCGCTTGGGGCGCCTGACCCGCAGCGGCCTCTGACGCCCAGAAGGTGGCTCCGCCCCCGTCGCCATGGCAGCCAGGGACGCCAGCCCTGACTGACAGCTCCTCTGTCCAGGGCGGCAGGCCTGGGGAGCAAATGGGAATCATGATAGGTCGGGATGGTGGCGGGAGGCGGCCGCCGGTGATGACGTTACGGCGCCGCGACGTGCCGGAGGTCAGCGGGATGGCGGTGGGGGCTGCCGGGGCGGCTCCGGCTGTGCGGCGCTCGCTGGGGCGGTGTCGGCCCGTGTGCTGCGGGGCGGGTATGGGCTCGGCTCGGCTCCCGCGCCTGACCGACCATCCTCCACCCTGTCTGGGTGCCACCTCAGGATGCCCGGCCCCGCGGGTAGCAGCGCCCGCCTCGGACGGAGGCCGGGCCCGGCAAAGCTCGCCTCACCGTTGTCTCTCCGGCAGGTGCGCGGGGCAGATGGGCTCTGCCCGCCGGCAGGGGGTCCTTCCGGCTGTGTAGCACGCGGGTGAGCCTGGAGGGCATCAACAGGCCCGTCGTAGACCGCATCATCCGAGTGGACCATGCGGGGGAGTACGGGGCAAACCGCATTTACGCGGGGCAGATGGCTGTCCTGGGGAGATCGAGCGTGGGACCCATTATCCAGGTTAGTGGACCTAAGAGCGATCGCTGTGCTTGTGTTTAATTTGCGTTTGGTTAACAACGGACGGACGAAGTTGAAAACTCTCATTTTTTTGTGGTAAGATAGCTGGCCATCTTCTAAACACTTTTAGGCATGCAGTTTATGAAGAATGGTGGGATTACTTGATAAGGGAGTTGCAATACTTACAGCTACTTTAGTGTCGTAACGAAGACTTACTTTGGTGGAGAGCCCAGAAACAAGCAATAAATAAGGCAGAAATAAGACACATCTTGCATTTGTTGGATGCTTGGGCAGCATA
>JANHGB010021034.1:10000-14124 GCA_026283785.1 Coracopsis vasa | reverse complement strand
TCACCAATAACCAATGGTCTAGTGCTTCCTCTTCCAGCACCTTTAACTAAAGTTCTCAACATCCTGATGGTCTTCTCTCAAGGGCGATATGTGCCATAAAGAAGTGAATAGACTTTTTTAATAGCCATGTATTTAGTTATAATATTAAATGGATAAAGTACTTGATCATCTCCCAAGATAATAAAGCTGGTGGTATGGAGAAAAGCCTCCATGGGATTAAGGGAGAGCTAAAACATTTAAAATATGCAATTAAAGGCATTCTAGCATGCCTGTGATCTCTGCTCTGGTTTCCTATTTACAGAGAAGGAAAACTGGCTCAAACCTCCTAGACTAAGACAAGGAAGTATGCAAAATCGAGCAGTCTCTGTGCCAGCTCTTGCTAATCCTTTTCAGTATGGTTTGCTGCTAATTTGTCATGGCACATATTTGCCTTATGTCTAATTAGCATCAAATTGCAAACTGCTATTTGCTAACAATTTGTTGCATCAATCTGCTTGAAAATCTATAGTTTAGAACTGGATTGCAGCTTATTCTGTCTATCAAAATTCCATTTCATACACATCACAGTAGACTATTTCTCTCTAGAAAACATTGCAGTGCTCTACTGTACAAACAAGCCTACATTTAAAAAAAAAAAAAGCCTATACAAAGTGACATTTTTTGTTCCTTTGTTTCATCCTCCATTTATATTTTCCTGTAACTTGTTTACAACTGTAGTTAAATAAAGAACAGGTTGCTGTTTGTTTAGAGCTAAATCTAGCTAAAATTGCATCCCCCTCACAATAGAATCGGTAAGTACAAAATTATCACATATACTCTGGAGAATATAGTCAACACCCTTACAAGAATTTGTGGTCTGGAACTAGTTCTCAAAGTACAGGAAAATTGCAGTCAAGGAGTTTGCCTGGTTTAGGAACTTGCTAATCTGTTCTCTTCAATATCCACAGATAGCATAAGAAACAAATAGGTAAGAATTTTTGTCACAAACAAATACTGCTGCAAAGATGTTCGCCAGTAAAACTGTAAGTGATGTGGGAACTGTTTGTGTGTAAGATTTCCTCCTCTGCTATGCCTCATTAGAAGCAGATGGAATACTTCTGCTGTATTCATTGCAGGGAACGGATGGAAATGTGTCAGTGCAGGGCCTGGACTATGAAATTCACTTGACAGTAACACATGATGTTCTAAGCAGTCTCCTTTGCTATATTCCAGGGATGGTACAGGGTCATTGAATAAGCATGGCTACATGCTGCTTCTCTGGAAGCAATATCTCAACCCACAAAAGATGATGTTTCATATATAGATATGGTAGAGATGGATATGAAATGTTTTTTCCATGCCAGAAACATTTGAAATTTCAAAAATATTTTGCCTGGAAAAAAAATAAATTTGTGGGGTTGAGGGAGACATCATGGGAGCAAACAAGAAAACAACGTGAGAAATCCAAATAGGCAATATCCACATAAATGCTCTGGGCCTCAAACTGCAGCTGCTTCTGCATCTTCCTTTGCCATTGTGATCCAAAATTCCATACTGGGCACTAGACATATTTTCCCATTCAAGTTTCAACAAAATAAGTATGAGGCTCGCCTTTCAGTGAATTGGCTTTTGCTGTAGCAAATAAAAGTAGCCAGAATTTTCTGCCCACTTCTATGTAAAGTTTGCATACTTTCTCCTTGTGAGAGAATGTGCCAAGTGCAGTATAAAATGTTACCAGATGTAATTAAAGTTTTAAAGCTAACTGAAAAGACAAGTCTGTCGTTGCTGTATCCATACCCAAAAGAAAGTCTTCTACAGTTACAGAGGAATATATTGAACGCAACCTTCAAAGACAAATTGAAGACAGACATGTAAGAAGTGCTTACCATTAAGTTGAACCCTGCTGTCATTGGTAAACATCCATAGCTTCCATGAATGCAGAGTTAGAACCAGATTCAGCATTTTAGATGAGTTCTGAGAGTGCTTAAATAAGGCCAGTCATAAATACTGAAGTAACAGCTTGAGCTGGAGACTGGCCTAGATAACCTCCTGAGGTCCCTTCCCCCCTGAATCATCCTAAGATCTGACATCTTATTTACTGAGCATTTAGTAATTTCTTTTTTTTTTTTTTTTTCCCTGTAGTCTGCATTATTTTCTAATGAAAGAAAAGTCCAATACAAATGCATACTGGTGATCACTGCTGCCTGTAAACCACACTGAAGGGCTCAAGGGGAAAAATGATAACAAGTGGTTGAAACAGAGTTAACAGAAAGACTACTTGTTTCCAACAAGATCAGATGACATCCCCCTGATTTGTACCTTAAGCAACAATAACATATTAATCACATCTAAGGAGAAGCTTTGCCTTGCCTTCAAAAGCTAGCTACTTGTTTAGAGGCTCACTATATTTCCCTGTAAGGAAAAAATAATAATAATACAGAAATATAATTTAACATTGAACAGGACACTTTAAGCAACTGGCATCGTCTGTGTCACAAAAATGGGAACAATCCCCATTATGGAAAAGGGCTCCTGCCTTAACATGGATCATACCAAAATAGTGCCTGTATGAGCTGGACATGGTATGGAATATATGGTAAAGTAAGAACGCTCACTGAAAGAATACGACTTTTCCTGATTTTTTTAATGAGTACTAATATGCTCTATTGCAAAACTGTTTTTTTGCAAATATGTTAATTCCTCAAATTTTATAGAAATTCTCTTAATGGACAATATTTTTGAAACCACATTAATTTCTCCCTGTTTCAAAAAGATACAAAAATATAGTAAGGCCCAATTTTGTGCATAGAAGTGGGAATGCAATCTGGACAGCTAAACATGTCTTAATCTTCCAATCTGGAGGATGGAATTTAGGGGATTTTATCTTGGCTGAAGGGAAACCAGTCTGTGTGCCCTGAATTCTCTCCAGATTTTATGGCTATGATATCAGCAGTGCATCTCTAGCCAAAATAGCTGTGTACACTGCAATTTGACACACCTTCAGTGGGAAGTTGGGGAACAGTTTTCTGCCCTCAGACCCTCCTAGGTTAAGAGTGATTTGAGGTCAGCCGAAAGCAAGATTCATTAGGTTTCTTTTGAATAACAGTGCTGGGTTTTTTGACCAACTGAAGTGGTCGTTTTTCATTTATGCATAAGTTGTTCATGGTTTCTGTAAAACGACCCCCAGAATTTCTAGTTGCAGCTTTTTCTTTATGCTAGAAGAGCAAGGAAGCCAGACATCTTACATCCCTATAAAAAATAAAGAAGAAAAAGATAGGGAAATCACAATTTTTTCAGTCGATTAAAAAGAAATAGTATAAATATATTGGCAGCAAAGAAAAAGAAGCATTTAAAAGTATGCAGCATTGACATAATTAGATCTACCACATTTAGGTCAGCTGAGGATGCAGGATTCAAACACCAATTATTTATTCAAAACTTCTGAACAACGCTGTATTTATTGATAGCTCACTAAATGTGGCTCTTGCCAGAACTGGTAAAACTACAATGTAATGTACATATTTTACAAAGCTCTGAAAAACTGATTTCCAACTAATTTGAAAAACTCCAAAGGCATTGGCTATAAAATAGTGAATGCTGTACTCACCATTTGCTAGTGGCAGGTCTGCTGGGTCTGCAGTCGAGATCAGTCTTGGGATTTCATTGCTTGTTCTCACTGATGGCTATGGAAGCAGAGAACAAGACTATCCATGAACAAATTGAAGAAGTTAGAACTAAACTTACTGGGTAAGTGATGGCATTATGTGTGTAAAACTGAAGCCTTCCTTCTTTCTCCCAGTAGGAACTTGAATAAAAACCTCTAGTGAGTGTCCTAGCAGATAACGCACTAAACCAAGGCGGCTTCTTTCTATGTCCTTTTGCCAGCCTCCTAAAATGCCACCACTACCATGAACTGTTTTCTGTTTAAATAGCCTAGAATTTAGAATGGCATTTAAAATAGACCCCCAAGGTGAGTGACTTATTGTTAAATGTATTCATATCAATACCCTTAGAAATGTCTGGAACATACCATATGCATATTTCATCTTATGCTTTTCTGCAATGCTTGTAAAATATTTTTTGCAACACATGAAATAGCTAATCCAAGTGAAGGATAAAAGTCACTTCTGCCAGACAGCAGACTT
>JANHGB010021034.1:0-5000 GCA_026283785.1 Coracopsis vasa | reverse complement strand
ACAATAACTAGGCAGGAAAGGGCCAAGATTTATGGCCTAGAAACATCTACACTGACCAGCATACACCTAGCCTTCTTGGCTCCCTCATTGCCAGAATGGCTCTTTCTAACAGTTACAATGATATACTGTCTCTCCCTACTGTTTTACAAGTACATTAGCTTTATTTAATGAGATCTCTGAGTAATTTAACAGATGTATATAGGACATAAGACTAGAAAAACTCTTGCTACATGAACACTTTTGCCAAGGTATTCTAGGGCTAGCTAATCTCCCCTACCATGTTATATTCCTTGAAATAGTGTTATTGGAATTTTGGGAAGGTTTTTAAGAATCATTTTAATAGAAATGTTATATTCTAATCAAATAGAGCAGTGCCATATACAACAATGCCAACACTTGCTTGTATCAGACCCATGAAAATCAGTTTAAATGTACTTACGTTAGATCTTCAAAACTATTTAACATATTAAAAGGCCTGAGAGAAATCAGAAGCAAAATGAATATATTTTAAATCTCACACCCTGTTCTTATAACTTCAACATCATGTCCCAAAGAAAAAAAAAAAACAAATGACAGATTCTTCTGAAATGAATATTCAGCTTTAAATTTCACAATTATTAGGTCATTAAAAAATCCTGTACCCTGAGTTTTTCTTTAATACGTGAAGTATAGCTAGCCATTACTTTAATACAATAGCTTTGCTTTCCATTATTTTATTATTTCTGGTTTTGTGCAACAGACCGTGTTTTGGATGGCTTCTGTTACCCAGCAAAATTGTTTTAAATACTAGTGTTATACAGTAAAATATTAAATAAAAAGACTGTAATAATAACTTTTCAAATAACTGTAATTAGCTAACAATTAATAATACACAGAGGTAGCAATAAGGAATTACCTGTTTAAAATAGTATTCAAACAATTTTTCTTAGTGAAAGAAAGAAGATGGGCATAAACTCTTTGCATTTGTCTGTGTATTTTTTACAGCAGTGTATCTACAAAAATCTATAGTGTGTCGGTTTTTTTCTCATCCATTATACTTTTAAAATTGATTAAAAATAGAATATTGCTGCCGATTCAGTAAATTACTTCAATGAACTACATTAAAAAAAAATTCAACAACTTCAATTCTACCCAGTGGTGAGACCAGTACTAATTGAGTTTAGTGGCATTTTCTGTAAATAATATATAGTCTTATTAAAGAATGCTTATTTTAGTTTCAACATATATTTCTTTTTAAAATTCTTTTAAGCTGAAGGAGAAAAAAATAAGTTAAAAAAAAAAATGAGAGTAATATTTACTATTATGGCAAAGAGTTCAATGTCCTTCTGGCTTACAGGATATTGCGTTAACCTTGAATTAGACCATAAAACACAGTTCTAGCACATTTATACATAATTACCCATAGAGCACTACAAAATTTACAACAAGCTTGTTGCAACAGATATGTCTAACATTCAGAGAAAATCCACGTATGTATCTGACCAAATAAACATCCTGAATCACCATGCTGAATTGCATACCACATCTTAGCCAGCAGTGATGATTCCCTGTTTACAAAGTAAGAAAAGTCAAGCTGGGATCTTGAAACACAGATATTTCTTTAAATACTAGAAAAAGACTGATAAATTTCAGGGTACAAAATTCAGAATAGTCACCATGTAAAAATTATGCTACAAATCAAGAATGTACAAAATTACTGAAGTAGAAAAGTAGAGGAAAAGGAAAAACAGAAGCTGGAACAGAGAAAATTCATTGCATGAAATTTCATTTCTTGAGAGCTATACATCAAATTGTATTTGTTTAATGAGGTTGACACTAGAAAGATGTATAGAACATGCCAGACACCCAGTACCAGTGCGTTCTGGGAAAAAGATAACATCTGAGAATCTGACCACTCACTTAGTCTTCTAGCCAGCATTCTCTATCTACTGGTTCTTTGGGGGATTATAAATGAGAGGGCAGGAGGAACAAGGAGCAAAATAATGAAAAACACACAAGAAAAGAAAAATTATAACATTGTAAAGCAAAGTAAAGCCAAATTTATTGACCTCACAACTACATAATCAAGAGAAAGTTATCACTGTAGAAACTTTTACTAAAGCAGAATGATCTTAAATAACAAGGGAGTGCTATGAAATTTACAGCACTTTTAAGATATGCAAATTGAATGCAAGGTATAGACATAAGGGTAATTAATTGTAAATCTAAGAATAATGTTTCTTTGTCAGGGCTGTCTCCATGTTGTGGAATACATTCTAATGTGCCTTAACTCTGAATATTTCTTAAAGGCTGGTCTAATTATAAGATGTTCAGAATTTCAAAATAGTAGTTATTCTTTATCATTTAATATAGCTGCTGTAAAGTTTCATAACAAAATTTACTGATTACATGAGAATATTTTATTTTAATTTTCAAGAATAAAACACATTTAAAAGTCTAGGCACTGAATGTTTGTCTTTGAAAAAAATAATATGATAGACACAGCTTTCATCTAAAACAGTGTTTTGTGTGGATTTTTTCTTTTAAGGAGGAGAAAAGTAGGTGGCAAATAATTAACTGTAAACATCTTTGCTGCACTTTTTAAGTTATAATGTTGGTTTTCTATAGGACTTAATAAAATAAAATATAGGTTTACAATTTTTTATTTACTCAATTTTTCCTGTAGTATTTATTATCTGACAATAATTAAGATCAACCTTTCCATTACACTAGGACTATAAAAATTCACTTAAATTTTAAAGTTTTTTCACTTATCTTTTTTTAATTTTAAATTTTTTCAAAAACTTTTTCACTTAAATTTTAGAGTTTGGCATACAAGCCCTGAGTTTGAAAGAAAATGTATATAAACTTATATATATGTATAAAAACTTTTGCAAGAATAATTCAAGCCCCTTCAGCTTCAGCAGCAGGCCTACATAAGCGATCATGCTTCCTGACAGGAAACACACAATTTTAGCTTCCTTTAGCATTTAATTAATTCAGACAAATTAAAACAAAGCTTCTTTAGGCAAAGTAAAGAGGCTTCAACAACAATGCCCTTATATGAGATGCATTGGATCTTTAAGGAAAAACCACTCATTATCCCTCAAGTCTTAGCAGAACTTGCTATAGATCTGTAGAAGATTTAAACAGTATTGGAGAGAACTAATGTGAGCAGGCAAAGCTTCCCAAAAGTCAGATTACCGACCACCATGCTACCTATAAAAGCATGCAAAACAGGAACACAGGGATTTGTGAAATTATTCCAGGTGATAACTGTTAGGTTCCAGAAAAAAAAACAAAATAATAACCACATATATAATCTTAGAAAGAAATTACATTGTTGAAGTATGTGACATAGATACACATGTATTAGCATTACAAAAAAACCTTCTGTATTTTCACCACTTAATGTTACATTCTTGCTGGTGCAAGAATCATCCATAACCCCCACATACAGGATATTCTTTTCATATTCCAAAGGGAAAAGAGCAAAACAATTCACAGCCAACTATTAGGGTAAGATTGTTACAGGTGAGATGTTCAACCAGGATTACAGTCCTTTGTGGAAACCACCATCTGAAATAGACTGTTTTTCTTATGAAAGGTGTGCTTCTGGGGAGGCATAAGAGCCACAGTTCCTCATTGGCAAGAGCAATTAAGAGTAAGTTATAAATTTTGGCTGGCAGAATCAGTGTCATTTATCTGCATGAGACAAAATGTATTCTCGAAACACATCAGCAATGCCTTTGGGAGGTAGAAAGAGAGTGATTGAGCATCAGTATGCAATACATAAGTAAATGCTAAGACTACTTTCAAAAATGTACACATCATTGCTTCATGTCTGGTCTGCCTAAACAATTAAAATATTCTGTTAATATTTTTTTACCTAAGCATAACATACGATAACTTTAGCTCCCATTCAGTGACAGTTTGTGCTTGGGAGCTCTGTTATAGTTTAAACAGAGACCTCAGGAAATTTTTAAGTCATTGCCAGATATAGAGGCAGATTTCATAACACCAGTTTAATGCATCATATGCTTACATGAGAGGATCTCTCCTATATAACACTTGCAGAAATTATAAATTCTCCATATGCCAGCAGAGTTAATAGCTTCCTTAAAGGATCTTTTAAAAATTATGCTTGCACAGGAGCAAGTTTCCTAAACTTTCTATAAGGAAATAGAAAACCAAGGCACTTATTAATGGTGAGTTGTAACTGGGGCAAATCGAAGTTTTCAACCATCCTTCCTTTTATGATGGCCTTCCTACACAAGGCTTAATCTTTCTTGCACCTGAAGAAAGTCTCAGTTGCAGCTTGCATTGGAACCCTTTTCTCTAACTTCTTGAAAAGTCAGAAAACTTAGTCTGGAGTAAAGGTCATGACAACACCTAGAGTAGAAGATGTGGCAAGGTTATGTAAATTTTCTAAAGACCAATTAATGAGGAATCCTAGGAGACAAACTTTATAGTTTTTATGGAGGTAAAGGATATGACAACAGTCTTCTCCTTTTCTGTGAAAGCGCATTGGAAATTCTATTACATTGGTGAAAAGAGACCCTGATCTGAAAGCACAAAGCTCTTGTTTTAACCAATTGCTTTTCTATGATGTGATTGGCAGACGTTACTGTCTTTTTTGAAGCATTTTTGCAGATCATAGTTTGAATTGTATTTCAAGTGGAGGCTACAATTTTTCTCAATCAATTAGCATGAGGCTGTGTGTCTTAGGCAAGTTGCAGAGGTTAACCATAGCTATGTTTGACCTACATTAATTTTTCTCATTAGTCTATGACATCTACCAGTAATTTTACTCCTCATATTTGCAGGTTCAGTGAACATTTCAAATGGTTATACTTTTGCCAAAATCTCTGATACTCAAATTTGTGAATGTCCAGAAAACACAAAATGTCAGAAGAGCCAAACTAGGCATAGACAATATAACCCTGACCGAAGGGAATGGTTGAAGCCAAAAGGTTTTCTAAGCCAGTCATTTCTGCAGTCATTACTCACCAAAAAAATTG
>JANHGB010021028.1:0-26361 GCA_026283785.1 Coracopsis vasa | reverse complement strand
ACTAGATGATCTTAAGGTCCTTTCCAACCCTAACTATTCTATGATTCTATGATATTATAAATCTGAGAAGAACAAAGTCATTGACAAAACTGAGGTACTTCTACTTCCATGTGTGCTTCAGCCACCATACGACGTTGAAAGCCTAATTTAGCTGCCACTGAAGGCAACCAGTTGGGACTGGGACTTGCTGGGCCTTTGATGGGCAGCCTCAGAAGCGGTTCTGTGATCTGCTGCTTTCACACCTAGCTGCACATGTGGTGAGGTCCCACGCTCACTGCTCTGTGCCAACTCTGTACCCGGCACATGTGGTCTCATGCGCTCAATATAGCTTCTGGCTACGCCTGCGGCTGACAGGTTTGGTCCATGCGTGGATGGCAAGGCTGGGCACTGCGAGTGCCTCCAGGCATCTGCACCCAGCTGTCAAGAAAGATCTGCTGGTTTATACCCCTCTTCCAGGTGCCCATTACATGCTCTTGTGAGACAGATCACCAGAGACATGGAAACCTGCTACATCCCAGCTCTGTCCACCCCAAGTTTAACAGCCTACTGGGACCAGCTGAAGGGACTCTGCAGTTCATCCCCATCCTCTGCTGTCCTCAGCAGCAGAGTCCTGCACTGATCACAGCAGGTTTCAGAAGGAAGCCTAGGACATTCTGACTCTGTTGACTTAAACTGCAGACATCTGGTAGGAAATAGTATCACCTCCTTTTGATTAGAAAAAGGACATTTCTGCTTCCTATGATTTATATGCACTGTTCCCACATTAAAACTGGCACCTGGATGATTGATCCCTGAAATTCACTGCATCACATTTCCTTTTGATGCTGTTTACTGAAGACAACTGCTTTCCGCAGCTAACAAGTCATTCATTACAACTATAGTAATGAACCTAATTGAAATATATAAACAGGGGAAGAAGACATTTAAAATGTACCAAGTATTTCGAATAGCCTTGCAACATTTTCTTTGCTTTTGCTCCCTTAGTGTTCTGTAGGTACTAAACCCCTGCTCACTTTGAGGGTTGAAACTAGATTTTATTTGTTAGCATGCATTCATTGCTTCTGGGTGCACATACAGATGTATACTCCTCTGTCATTGCAGGTCTGCACGCGCATGCTTGCCTGCTGGTTCAACATACTTCTGCAGCAACACTGGCAACCTATAAGGACATCAACAGCATTCCAAGATAATGTGTGTGCACATAACAGGAGCAAGTTTCCCAAACTTCTTAAGTCTGGATTGCAACGGATACTGAGAAGCCCATTTTATTTTATAAGTAACAACAAGTCCATGTATTTGCAAGCAAGTTGGCACAATTGTTACACATGATTTCAGGTCTGCACCAGTTGCTCCTAGTGGTAAGAACATGGCCAGCACAAATTCCCACTGAAATTTTATACCCTCTACACTGAACCCCAGGAAGTTGGCTGTCAATCCAAGGAAGTAGCTCTGACAGATGAGAGACTCAACCCACGAGGACAAAAACCTAAATTCCAGATAGGGACTGCTGGGTTGCAAACCTGACCCCAGACGAATCTCACTGCCAACAGGGGACGTCAAAATTGGGGTGTCTGAGGAAAAGCCTATCTTAAAGTAATGCAGATTTACATGTACACAATTTGTGCACAGTCCCCTTTATTATATGATCTTGTTACAATTAAGCCATGCTCAGTTTGGAATGGTTTTAATTTTCTGTATTAAACCACTGACCAGAGCTCCTGGAAAAAGAAATAATCAAGTGTTTAACACAACCATGAATGATGAGCAACTGTAGCTCGGGTGAAGAAGGAAGAAGACTGTAGGTCAGTCTACAAGTGAGAGAATTAAGGTAACTCCACCTCAGGGTAAGAGAGAAATATGTCCTGGAGAGACTCACAAAGATTAAGAGCTTAAAAACCCGAGGAACGTGTGTAAATCCTGACTGGGACAAGCTGACAGATGCAGAGTATGAGGTGAACTAATCTTACTTACTAAGGAGCACCCTGGGCCTACCACTTGCCTGTGTGTTTTTAACACAGACCCACTAAAATGTTATTATTTACCTACAGTGTTAAAGACAGCCTGAAAGATGAAATAATAGCACTACAGTTATACAGAAGATCCAAAAGCAAAGGGCATTACTCACCCGTAATATGTCTTCCACACAGCTGGAGTCATTGGGAACCTAGGTGTAAAGAAAGAAAGAAATGTTTAGTCAGGTGCTGGATGCAAAGTGCAGTGACTACAACCACAGAGGTGAACAGGTAACAAGCCTCTGTTTGAAGACTGCTGTATCCATGCTTGCTGCCTTCTAGATTTTCCAGTTCAGATCAACAAAAATCATCAGCAGGATCCATCTTGTCAAAAGTAGGGTTTTTTCTTCCGCGCTGCTCTGTGCTACTAACAACACTTCTGAAGCAATAAAGTACTCTGATTTCCTCACAGCTGAGGACTGGCACTGGAATTGCCTGAAACTTCTGTATTGAAGAAGATCCCGCTGCTACTCCTATCAGCAGCCTTCAAAGAGAAGGCGAGGTTTGGTTTAACTTGCTGCACGCTGCAGCGAAGGACAGAGGTGATAACAGTTAGGAGAAAGCTGTTATCATCAACTATCTTATCCTACAGCTTAATAGGCTAACAGCAAAGGCAGCTCTTAAAACTTAAATACATACTGTAGTAAAATACTGGTTGGACTGTAAGGGTGGTTGCTGATTTTGTTGTCTCTCACTTCATCAGCCTGTCACAGGTTAAGTATCCTCTGAAGACAGAATAGCACAGGGGAATCCACCTCAAGAGGCTTGACAGATACTCCTTCTCCCCTTAGAAAGTTGCAACACATCTATGCACACAACCATACCCACGCACACACAGAGTGGTGCCCTTAATGTCTTCCAATTGAAAATACTCATTTTTAAATGGTACTTACAGCATGTGCCACAATTCCTCATTCCAAGGACGTGAAATAGCTCAAAACCTCTAACTACTCTGAGAAATTACATAAACAACAGGCGGACTCATGTGTACAACCATTTTGTAGCACTTGTAGGTAGTTGTGATGGGCTCTTATTGCAGGGGTACAGCAGAAGAGAAGAAACAGTATTTAAGAAGGTACCAAAAACCAGGTAAGCACTTCATGAATATTTAGTGACATTTTTCTGCCTGACCCTTCACTGTAGTGCCCTTGGTAACTAGTTTGATAAAAGACACTAATGACTAAACTTAATCCCTGTCATCCTAATCTGCTATAGAGCTTGACCAAAAGCACCAACCACTGCTTTCCTCCTGTGTTTCAGCCAGCACTAAGCTTCAAGAATAAATCCACACAGCTACAAAAGCCGAAGACCAGAATGACCTACTAGATCACCAAGTTCATGCTCTGCTAAAGTAGCACATTTTCCCTGTATCTTCTTGTACTATCACTAGTCTGACACAGAAACTGTAGAGAAATGGGTCTCCCATCCCTTCCCTTAATAAAATATGGACCAGTGCTGTAAACTGTTCAGCCCTTTTTTGTGATAATTGTTAAAATTTTGCTTTCAGTGACACCTCAGCCTTTCTGCAGAGCTCTTCCCACTACTCATTTCTTCCCTTCATATTTACACCATGCACAGACATGCAGAATTTCACTTCACTTTTCTCAAATGATGAATGTTGAACTTTTGCCTTCTTTCCTGATACACATTTTCCATCCCTGTGGCTTATTTCATCACTGTTCTCTGAATTTCCAACAGTTCATCAATATCTTGGTAAAGAAGTACTCAAGTGAATATGAGTACACTGCAGGGATATTAGTGATTTTTATCTCCTTCAGCAACTATAGATTATAATTTTCTTTTCCATAGCATCACTTAAAAACACTCAACTGACCAGAAAAAAGAGCCTTACCTTTTGTCCCCAGTTTCTACTCTGCTCAAATTCTACCTAACAAACCTAGCTTGAGAACTTCCAGTGGATGGTCAGCATTAACTGCAATAGGCACACAGCCCACCCTCATACTGCACAACTTGACATCCCAGTATTTCACAGGCCTTCCTTCATCCACCAGTGTTTCACTCAAATCACTTTTTTCCCTCTCAATATCTGTAAGTTCCTTGCTAATCCCTGTTTTCCATACCCCATACCAACTCTCCATTCAGTGGGGAATAGTTAACTTTAAGACCAGCAAGCACAAATATTACTACACTGCGCAGTGGGACAGTGGGTGTACATATGTCTCTAATACACTCCTGATTTTTTTCATTGAAAAATTAGTATGTTGGAATATGAGAAAACAAAAAAAATACTCCCCCCATCAGCTTGCACACCAACCACAAAACCTTTCACAGCAGTAACAGGAGCAGCCCAAAATCCAGCTGGGTGAGTCAAGACTGGGAAGAGTGACAGCAGCAGAGATACAGCAGTCCTCTCTTTATTTAACACCCCTCCCTACCATTACACACGCCATTTTCAATGGTTAACCAAGATACCATGTGTATTCTTTTGTTTAGAAATGTCTTAATTGTCATAATCCTGTTCCTGACTCTTAACACAGGGCAGAGCATGTTTTAACTTGTTTCACAGTCCTCTCACAATTCACAGCCCTGTTTAAGTTTATGTTACTTCAGAACTAATGATGATAATAACAATAAACATACCATTTTACTTTAATAAAGCCTACTATATATTATGCAATCACAACCAGCTTCTTCTGGCAGCCCTTGCTAATAACTTTAAATGCTTATGCATCAATTTAATTGTGTTAATGGCAAAGAAGATTTTAATGGCTTGACGGAACTTTTGTTCCCTTTGGCATTGCTTTGTTTTGAATCACTGGTATTAAAGTAATGCAAGATGTCAAAGTGCTGTGATTGTCATCTAGGGAGATCCAAGTAGGAGCTAGCACAAAGAGGAAAACATTTAGATTGATGCAAACATTAAAAGAATAATTATTACAACATAGCTATCGAGAGAAGATCAATGTAAGAGTCTTTCCATACATTACTATTAATGGATTTCTAAAGAAATGAGACCATTTTTCTAAATTCATGCTACAGTTGCACATTCTAAGAGACTTGAAAGGCACAGATCTATTAGAAACTTGGTCTATCCTGGAAAGAAAACAAAAAAAGAAAAAGAAAAAAAGCAACCTCTCAACCTTTCAAAGCGTGAATCAAAAATCGAAGTTTAATTGCCCATAAACATTTGCATTCAGCTAACAAGTGCAAGCAGTCCCCCATGGCACACCACGGCATCCATGCAGATTCATCAGGACAGAATGAAACAGAGCACATACAATATTAATCACCTTCCCCAGTGCTAGTGCTATAACAAATTGTTATTAGAATTGCCATTAATAAGGTGCCATGCTCCTCCTGTAGTTTAGCCGAGATGGGACACCCATCCATACTACTACTTTCCTAATCTAATAAAAATCAAATGATTTAGGACCCATTGTGTGATTCTTCACCCTTCTCTTCTTCAGGTTTCACCAGTAACCTCCTAAAAAGGAGGTCACAGCCTCTATTTGTGCATGCTTTTGGTGCTTTTCATCCTTTGTGAGCAGCATAGTCTAACTCAGCCAAAAGGACAGATTCCAGAAATTTGGCTTCTGTTAAGACTGTGTACTTGCATTTCATATCATGAGCTCTTCTCTCAGCCAGCAGTGCCTTCGTGAATCCCAGACTGAAGAGAAGTGAATATTACCTAAGCCACAGACAGACGTTCTGAGGTAATAAAACTTCAATCAAAACAAAACCAATTCAGAACAGCTACATGCTACACTGAACTCATCTTCCAGTTTCATTTTAATCTGGCAAAGCTCTTTTGCATCAGAACACTTCATGCTTACTTTTAAATGCTGCTTGCTAAAAAAAGGGACAGGTCAGATGACCAAAATATTCCACCTAATACAAGTCAGTCTCATGAGGGTTTCTTCACATTTCGGACTCACAAGAGAACAGAGCAGAACTTAAATGATGTGGAACCAAAGGTTTAATGTATGGCTTGGATGGCTCAGTGCTAAACTTTAAAGGGAGGGAAAGAGGTCAGAAATCTAAGAGTGAGGGAATAGTAGCCTTTAATGTTATGCAGATCAAATGACATTGGGTGAATGGTTATAATATCTGATGAGTCATGTTGATCTAACCTTCCATTTATTCGTTCAACAGTTCCTTGACCACTCTTACCTCCGGGACAATTTATAACCTGGATGAGATCAGATTTTGTTTTTGCAGCACAGAAAAATCATGTAAGTTTCTTTTCCATGTAATTTACATCCAACAGCAGGCATTTCTCAGAAATGATAGCAACAAAACCTTCCAACAGACTTGTCAGAATAGTTCTGAAAATTCAAATGTAGAGTCAGAAAGCAGAAATACACAATGAATAATGTCCTTGTCAGAACTGACCGACTACATTCTCATCTGGATAAACTGTGAATAATCCCCCTGGCTTTACTGATGCACATTTGGCATTCAACAAGTAATCGCTTCTTCCTATTTTTATTTTACTGGAAAGATAAATGTAGCATGTTAAATGAATGTAGGAAACCCACTCTGATTTTTTGCATATGAGCACCTGTGTGCTTACACATCAAGAGCTCAGTTTCATTGTCATCTCCTTTATCAAGGAATCTATTTTGACTCCAGGGAGGTGAAGCTCATACTACTGTTTACTCCTTCGAACACAAATTGATTTTTCACTTGCTAGCATGAAAAGATCATGTGCATGAGCCTTGATTGATCATTTCCAGCATGCACTACACAATTATAAGAGGAAAACACTGAGAAAACCAGAAGCAGACTGTCCTGGGTTCAGCTGTTTCTCCTTCTTAATAGCTGGTGCAGTGCTGTGTTTTTGACTTTAGCTTGAGAACAACACTGATAACACACTGATATTTTAGTTGTGCTACATAGTGTTTACCCCGATCAAGGACTTTTCAGTCTCATGCTCTGTCAGTGAAGAGTGGCATGGGAAGCCAGGAGGAGGCAGAGACAGGACACCTGACCCAAACTAGCCAAAGAGTTATTCCATACCACAGCACGTCATGCCCAGCATATAAACTGGGGGGAGTTACCTGGAAGGCCCAGATCACTGCTCGGGTCAGGCTGGGTATCAGTGGTGAGCAATTGTATTCTCTCTCCTTGTTATTTCCATTATCATTATTATTATTATTGGTGGTAGCAGCAGTGGTTTGTGTTATAGCTTAGTTACTGGACTGTTCTTATCTCAACCCACAGGCTTTACATTTTTTTGGTTCTCCTCCCGATCCCTCTGGGAGTGCAGTGGGGAAGAAGAGAGGTGAGTGAGCAAGCGGCTGTGCGGTTCTGAGTTACCAGCTGCGCGTAAACCACGATACAGCCAAACCAGGACTGTCTGCAGAAGCCTCATCCTATGAACGTTTTCAGCTCCTGACAGGCTTCCTATTAACAGAGGTTCCAGCAGGGTTTCCATATACAAGACGTCGGACTAGATGACCTTTGAACATCCTTCCAACCTATGTGATTCAATTTTTGCAATACAGTTGCTACAAACCTAAGAAGATGCAATACTTTAGCTGCAACTGAATGGAGGACAGAGCCATGCCTTCCCAACATCAGCTCCTCTTTGATGGCCATCAGTATGTCCTTACATATTCAGGCTTCATTTCCCCTCCTCAGTCATTCCCTACATCTCTTCTCGACCTCCTGCATTTCAGACTGCAGCCCACCCCTCAGCTGCCATTTGACTACACATTTCTTCTCCTGAGGCAGACTGTTTCACATGTATTTGAGGTACACCACTGCTCAGAGCCCTCCTTGGGTTGTTTCACAGTTCATGCTGTTGTCTCTTTCTTAGCTCACTAGTACTTCGTCCCCAGAGGATCATTCATGTAAAAGACACCTGAAATAGATGTCAAACTAATCTCACTAGCTGGAAGGATCTCGGCTCTTCTTTACTAACTTTGGTGCAAGCATGTAAAAATGGGAGCAGCAAAACAGCAAGGCATGAATATTGCAACCTGAGTGAGGTTTTTTTTCTGGTGTATTTGATATTCATGAGACTATCACCACCACATATTATCACTGTATGTTTGGGCTCTAGAAGTCAAACGTGGTATTAAAAAAACCCAACCCCCCCAAACCAAGTTAAATTTCTCCCTTGGTATTCAAATACATATATGCATTTTTCACAGGGTTATTAATTCTCAAGGGAGCCATTTGTGGGTCCCAAATAATGTATATCCACTGTTTTCTTTTAGGACCTCCACCATCCTTGAATCAGAATTCCATGAGAAGACTACATTTCCCATTATTTCAACCCCCAAAATATCTCATGGGCCTTATTAAAAGGTCTGTGAAAAATATATATATTTTTTTTATATATATATATATATATATAAAATTAAGAGAAAATGAAAAACTTTTGCCTAAAACAAAGTAGAGCTACTCCACTGCTCCCCCTCAATTTAAATACTGCAGAAGCAGCTGTGCCAAATACACATTCAGTGGAGAACCTGAAAACAGGGAAAAATTTAAGGACTGGGTCAAGTTAATTCATTTGTTAAGCTAGGACAGCCTGGGCTGGGGTAACTGCTGCTCTTCCAGTGGTGGATGGAGAAGTTTATGCCTCTTCCCTTGAGTAAAGCACATTAGCAAGGAAAAACAACTTACTAGTGTGGTCCAAAACATGACTGAACCAGACGCCTGCTGACTTTAGTGAACTTGCCAAAAGGTCTCTAGTTCACAAGCCAAAACTGCCACAATGGGTACCTTTAGTTTCATACAAAAGCCAATGACTCCAATATGCTCCTCTCCAGTCACCTGGAGCCAGACAGAATGGTGCCGTTACACCAGACTGGTACACTTGAGTGCTAGCCCACAAATCAGAAGGAATTATAGTTTGATTTCCCTACAAGGAACTCGGCTTACAATGACCTCTCAGTCAGATCAACCCCAACTGCAAGGACAATGTTTCTTCACTGGCATTTAGTTCTGCTACAGCAACTTTTAAACTAGACTGACCTGGATGTGACAATTACGTTTTTCTTGTTCTTCCCAGTCCATGGTGTGTTTATCCCATGTTTTCTTTTTCATTTCTTTGATGTTTTCTTCTAACAACACCATTTCAATGTTGATCAGTATGAAATAGTCTCCATGAAAGCACAATATGCTGATGTTCAATTTAAACTCAATGGTTCTTCATTATTTTCATGCAGCAAATTGCCAAACTCTATTAGAGAGAGAAGCCTGATAAAGTGATCTCTCACTTCAAGGTCTCCTGGGAGTTTTTTAATGTAGGTAAGACTGCAGATTTTTCTTCTGGAATATTCTGAATGTAGTATTTTAGAAGCTCACCATGATGATACAGAGTAACTGCAACCTGCCCCCAACAAAAGTGTCATTTGCAGTCCCATCATTTGTGACCAAAACACTGGCTTGCATAAAAGCTCTTACAACAATTTAATACTGACAAAGAGAAAGGAATTTTGGAAATTAACATTTTCTTTTTTTCATTCTTTTGTTTCTTCCTTTCTCTCTCTGTCCCTCCTCCTCCAATGTCTGCAATGACTTATATAAAATAAGTACATTTTCTTGTATGCCTTGGTATTTTCGCCTTGTTCTGGATGAGGTTACCTTATACATTTCTATTAAACTGATGATAAAAGGCTCCCTGACCTAAAATGCCACCATGCACTTGTCCACCTGAAACATCAAAGCCTGACTAACAGACTATGCAACCGTCTAGTGCAGTGAGATATATGGTGCAGCAGAAATAAAGATCAAGTGTCTGTTTCTTGTCTTACTTTTACCAGTGTGAATGAAATCTAACTCCTCTGAAGACAGGGAAGCAGTTTAAGTATAAAAGGAGTGTGAAGAGAGTTTGGCTTCCGAGTCTACTTGTCCTCAGTTAGAGGGATGTAAATTAGACACCATATTTATTCTCTGTGTAACCCTTTGAGTAGAACCTCTTGGAAATCATACAAAATTCCTTTACTATACAGACACAGCCAATTTAATACAACTTGGAACTGGATCTCCTTCAAATCTATTTCACACGAGTGGAATTTGGTGTCTGCTCTCAGCCCATGGCAGCACAAGGGCAAGCAGTGCCAGGCAGGGCTTGTATAACTTCCTGCTAAAATAGTAGCGACGTCGCCAGGTCAGCGTGTGGTGACACGACTAAAACTCCGCTGATGTCAGTAAAGTTGCATCAGTGTAACCTGGAGCATTTGGTGACCTCAAGAATTCAGGCTGTAACATTTCTTGTGTGGTTTTAGAGAGGAACCTTTTTGATCATCTATTTACATTTGACAATACCTTTACTGTAGCTACAAGAATACGGTGGGTGACTGCCAGTTGTCTGCTCCACTTCTTTTTTTTCAAGCAAGTATGAATGTCCTCACTGAAAAATGTACTCCTGGGTATAATTTGTACAGTAGTTTGCACAGCTGCAAGGCCAATGCTGGGACCCAAATTAGTTGCTCAGAGCTTGTTTGCAAATCAGTTGTTTTCATACAGCCCTCTAACACAGTCACCATTTGCAGTCCGTGTCCTCAGACTGTCTTCAAAATAGAGGGCCAGAATTCAAAGGGCAAGGACATGTTCTTGCCAGCGGGAAAGAAAACAAATGTATTCTGAAATATCTTATGGTTTAAATACCAACACTACCTGTTAGCATAACTAGTCCATACAAATACATTTTTTTACATAAGCTTCAATCAAATAAATGAAATTCCTATATGAAATAAAAGTAATTTTCATTTTATTAATAATTTAAATTAATGATTATGTCTTTATTGGGATTGGATCCAAATTCAGACTACATTAAGAGCCAGATCTTATGCTCATTAAGTAGTAAGACACACTATAATCCCAACTGCCACTGATTGTCATGGTTATCATACAAAACGAGAGCTAAAATAACACTCTTTGGACAGTATGGAACTTAGAACAAAGAAAATCTGATTTTGAATGGGATTTTTATGGCCTCTCTTTTAGTTACACTTCTAATTAAAATGCTTTGATCTATTAATGTCAAGGGACGCTGCTAAATGTATTCAATGCAGAAGTCACATACTTTTCCTGAGCTCACAGAATCTCTTAGATCTGGGTGCACTTATCCTGCATGCAGTTAAACCCCTTACTAAAATGAAAAGATATCTAAGAATAACTCACTTCCATTAGATTTATAAATCACATTAATTAATTCTACATCTCCAGTGGTGTAGAGACCAAATTCTAATGCGAGATCTAATTAAAGAAAAGGAGGAAAAAAAAAAATGGAATTGAAACACAGAAGTAACTGTTTAGCCTCAAATTAATGAGGCGCTATGCTAAGCAAGAATGTCCATAAATCCCTAATGAGGATTTTAAACACATTAAAACTTCCTAATACAAAGTGTTTGCCTTCCTTTTATCCAATAACAAATAAGCCAATAATTTGCTGCTTCTAAATGACACTATTAACTGTCATGGCATGTTTTATTTGACAAACCCTCCATTCAAATACTGTAAAACCAATTAATTTGCCTGCTGTGAAATGTGTTTCTTGATAGCTTTTATGTGATTTTTCTTCTCAAAGAAATGTAAATAGGAAGTCAATGTAGGTGCCTGATTTTGCTTAAAAATAGGCTGCAATAACTATAGATTTTCTAGTCAGTTTGCATTTCAAATGAATTGAAAGATAACCTCCATTTTCAGGTCATCAATCACATAATGGTCTCCTGATAAGTAAACAGTTACAGAGTAATAGTTTTATTACTAGGGAAATGGTCCCATATTTGAGCCCTGATAGTTGCAAAATTACCACTTTGTTCTGTTATAAATAATGGGTTGCACTGGGGTGCTTGGCCTCTCACCCTCCCAGGCAGCCGGCAAGGTCGGCACCGCATGGCAATGGAATGCCTTCTGCTCCTGCACCGCATTTACTCCCCACATCTTCCAAGTGTGAGGATGGCGACGTGTTACCTTTTGGGTTTTGGTCAGAAAAATCTATAGGACAAATAAAAGATAATTTTGTGGTTTCTGTGGTCCCCTGGGCCCCAGTTAGTACATCTCAGCTGAGAAAAGAAAGAGCATGTTACCACTGCCTCACAGTTAAGCTGTATCTGAATCTCCAAAGCTTTTCCAAGGTTTTCTCATCAGGAAGATCAGCCTACTAAAAAGTACACATTTTATACTTCAGAAATACACTTTTTTTTCCAGCCTGCACCCACTATGTGAACTGAACTGCGCTGTAAATTGAAGGCAAAGTAGAGGATAATGCATGGCATGCCATGCTTTATGGGGCCTAACTGAATGCCAATTAATCTTTACAACATATGTACAGTTCCATCAGCTCTTGCATTGCATCATGATCACATGGAGACTGTGGTTTCTTTGCCTTAAAACGTAAACACAACTTGACAAAACCCCACGACACACCACATATACACACAGAGAGAAGGAACAGGGAATTAAATAAAACAAAGATGCCTACCAGCGCGAAAAAGGACATAAGTGCTCGCTTATTTAATCATCTGCAATAGATTACCAACCAGAACTGGGTAATTTATGCAGCATGCCATGACAGCTGATTTCCAATTTGCACTATCTTGTACGTGTATTTCTTACTGAAATAAGCAAAGACCTGCAACCTCACTCAGGAGAGCAGCGCCAAGGCTGCCTGACACATGAGGAGAAGCGAGGTTGGGACAAATCAAAGGCAGTCAAACTGCTCTGCAGCTCTGATAGCCACCGTTCCTGTCGCTACCCTGTTCATCAGCACACATCACTGAGACACATGGCCCCATACACCGATATGCTCCTTTTTCCCCAACAGAAATTCCTGATACTGTTGCCAGAAATTTTTGCTGCAGTGACCTTTCCGTAGGGATGTCTGGAGAAGCAATTTATATTTAAATATTATTATCACAAAAAATTACACAAGAGTGTATTCAAATAAGAGAAAAAATGCATTCTGCAAATAACCTTATTTTGCTCCTTTACGCAATCCTATTTAATGAACTTAAGAATTGAATCACAGCAGTTTCAAAAACTAAATTGAAGAGACCTGAACAGTGAGAAAAAGGTTCTTTCTATTCACTCTCAATTAATAAAAATTCCCAAATTAAACTTTAAAAAATACTTGATTGAGAACTATGCTTGACACAATCAAGTATCAAGAAATCAATTTCATGATGGATACAAGCTTTTGAGCTTAAGATACTGCACAGTGTAACCCGTATTTTGCTCTGTTTGCAATCCAGTGTTTCTGAACTCTGAATAAGCTCCACCTCTCCAGAACACAGCTGCCTGCATCTGATTTTGCTGCTAAAATGTAAATTAAAAAATGCATTTTTATATGTATGTTATATTTTTGTAAAGGATCGGATATGATATCCCACATCAACAACTTCTACATCTACTTCTTAATCGAGACATTGAATTGGGCTAAGACCACCTGACATTATTTCACTTCTGACCTTTTCAACTGTCAAAGCAGACAGATTTTTATCCTAGAAGATTCGAGCCAAAGCCTCAAAGGTGCAGTGCCAGAGCATTAATCCATTTCACTAGACAGTCATTGAAATTATAATTGAAAGTTCAACTTACTTTAGCATTTTATGCTGAAATACTTCTGGCAGCCCAGGGCAGAAAGTCAAAATCTGGTTTCCAATAGAGACCATTTCCAATGGTTTCTAAATGTTGGCAGCGAAATTCCTTATTGTCAAAGAGATCAGCAGATGCCGGCCTCCATTAATTTACTTTCTGTGACTGCTGCTCACTTGAGGAAGCCTTTCTTTACCTAAGGATGCTGACCTGCTGCCGGATCCCCTCAGAAACAGACTAGGAAAGACACTGATTTATTAGGAGAATGGGAACATTTCAGGAAAATTCCCTACAGCAGCCAGGGCAAATCCCATACCTCCATTTGTTCTGACTGATGCCATAAGCAGAAAAACAAATCTGCACAGAAGACAATGCAGATCTGTAAAAGCTCCAAACTCAAGCTAAATAAACTGACCCATGTGTTTTATACTCTCAAGAGCAACTAGGGAAGAATCTGAAAGATCCATAGACAGCTCTTCCTCTTCACCAAAAGGTGATCATAAAGGAAAGAGGACTTTTCAATCTGAAAATAGCATTACCATTTCAAGTAGTCAGTGTGCTGTAAATCCTTTGTTCTGGTATTCTGGAGCTGCCCAGAAGTCTTTGGCCAGGAAGTTCACTATAAATAACAGTTTATTATTCTTAGACTAATCTCAAAAGCTATCTAAACAAGCATTTAAGTTTGAAAGACATTTCATTAAAACCTAAATGTCTTTTTTTCTTCCTTTTTAAAGTCAGGGCTGACTAGTCATTCTTGGCATTTTATCCAGAAGCTAAAATCTTTCCTTTTTGGGAGTGGGCAGGGGGAACAGGAAAAATGAGACTTAATACCTATTATGCGACAATAGGTTATTTTATCAATGTTTTCAAGACTATTATTGTATTTATTCTGTAAAATACACTGTCTATATCTTCACAAGGTTCCTTAAATCCTTAGTGCCAGGATGTTAGTTCCTTAATTCAAAGCACTGAGAAATAATGCTGCAGCAATGTGTGAGCAAGGGGAAGAAAACAGCCCTGAAGAAAACATTAACAAGGTGTGTTGGGTCTCCTTAAGGCACAGTGACCTCAAGGCTCAGCTCTCAAGGTCATACCATTAAGGCAAGGAGATAACAGACTGGCTCCAGGCAATGCACATCTCCCAGAAGGGCATCTGAGACACACCAGAATTGCATGACACCATAGGGACATCAGCAGTGACACTAGCAAACCTTCTGTACCCGTGGAGAGAGTGTCTTGGCACTTACTGCTTCAGCACCTTTAATTATTTTGTTGTTACCAGCCCTATCTCAGGCATCTGCCTCCTACTCGGCATGTGTATATGTGCACATGGGTGCACATGCATAGAACTGAGTGTGCATGTCTTTATTCTTCCCTTCCTTCCTACTTAGATCTTTAGGGCAAAGGTGATGTACTGATCAATAGCAGTCTTCCACACACACAGCATGACCCCTCCAGTGATAAATCTGATTGTGCCAGATCCTGGTGCAGAACAGGCAGCAATTGCTCTCTGGATCCCTGTCTGGACTATTACCTTCAACCTAGTTTCCCCACACTGTACTCAAGCTACATACCCTGTCACTGATCCAGTGCCCCTGCCACCACCTACAATGGGGTCAAGGTCACAGGCCTTTTAACAGTCAGCTTTATAGAAAATGCAGTTAATTTCAAACAGGGTTTTTTTACAATCTTTACAGTAAATCTTCTGACAAAATTTATTAAAGTAGAAAATAAAATCATTCGGATGCCACAGAGACAGAAGGGATTTGGAAATTTATGTTTTCATTTTGCTAGAGGTGTTCAACAACTTTGGGCAAGTTAACTAATCTCTGTGCTTCTTTGTTTAGGCACCTGTATAAACACAATAAGCAATACCTAAGTAGCCACCACCTAGTTACAGCAGGAAAGCACAGGTTTGGAGATCCTCAGCAGGATGGTGTCATATAGGAATGACATATATGCACAAAGCTGTATACAACTGGAGATTCCTGACTGCTGTAAATGTCAATCCTCAATAAATGGTTTGACCTTTTTTATCTATTATTTCCATTTTATAACTGAGATCAGGCCTGACACATTGAGCATTCCAGGGGAATAAATGCAGCTTGGACATGACTTTGCAGTCTCCTGTCTCACATCATACTCTTGAAATGCAATGATCTCCCCAGAAACACAATGATGTCTTGGTACTTAAGCCCCAAGGACCTCCACCATCCGCTTGCTGGCTGACCTAACAAGCCAATGAGCCCATTATCAGCATGTCTCTGTAAGCCAACAAGGTTTCTTTCAGTGGAACTGCTCAAAGCATATAGCAGCTTGATCTTAGAAAAGTTATTCTTTGGGCATTTAATTGAGATTTTCCATGGGCAGAGTTACCTTCCGGATGAACCCACTTCTGCAGTGACTACACAGAGAGGCCAGGGTCACTGCTCTGCTTAATTGTGGTGTCTCAGTTAACGACTGAAAGTTAGGTGAATTAAATATGGATCACAAAACCCATGACTGCGCTGCAGCTCATGTGCCAGGCTGGTCTCGCAGTGTAGAAATGGAAACAGATGGGGAATAAATTCCCCATTGGACAGTGGCTTGGGGATCTGAATGCAAGGCCGAGAGCCAAGCACTTTTGTCAAGAGAGACAATAAGCAATTTGTCGTCTAGCGATAATTCTGAATTGGAGGGAAGGAGGGGAATTGCTTTGATTTGGACTTAAAATGGCATTTAAAAAACTTCTCAGAAAGCTGAAAATTGGAAGTTATTCAGTTTGTGTTGATTTAAAAAAAACCTTTGCTCTGATAAAAATGGAGGTGGCTCCAATGGACTCCAACCTGGTAAAACACTTTCATTAAGAAAACAAAACAATGGCAGGAGCTCCAGAAGGAAATAACATAGATTTTGTTTAAAAGATGGAACTGTGAATTAAGGAAATACCTACCTGCCTGCTGCTGATTTCACAACTTCCAAGAATTTGTAAACCCCAACAGAATACAGAAATTATTAATAGAAGTAGCAGTGCTCCTAAACTTGATCTTCCACTGGATCAACTGTGTCCCTCAAGTTGCAGGGCTATATGGCTGAATTCCAGGCTTCCCTCACCCACAGCTTTGCCAGTGGGATAACTGAAAATCCAGTTTCCCTTCCACATACAACTGAGTTCATTAAAGTCACAGAATTGTTCCAGGGCTAAGGTGGGGGGTTTTGTCACAAATGCCTCTGTTTGTGTGCTACCAGCAAGCTCAACAAAATGAAATGAAGAAATACTAGAAATTATCAAACTGCCCCATTTTTCTCATTGGCTTTTATAGAGAACAGCCTGCTTTAATTGGCTGAAGGGAAAAAAGCTGTCACAGCTGAAATGGCCAGAAGAGAGAAACCGCTGGCAGAATGATGTCTTCCTAGGTGAGAACAGTCCAAGACTTAATTCCATGTGTCAGGGGAAGATAACACACAGCCATGCGCATATGATTTCATCAGCCCTTCAGGAGACAGGATTTGACTTGATGTTTGGTAATATTATTTTAGAGACTTTCTTAATATGTTTGCAGAACACACAAACAAGGAAAAAAATGCCATGTAAACCTCAATCTAGATGACACTTAAAGGGATATGCAATCAATCTAATCAGAGTAATCACGGTATTATTAATTACAAGAGGGAAAAAATAGATAAACAACCACTAGGAATTCCATGTGTTGGCAAAAGCATTTGCTGTCTATCATCAGCGTTCGCATCACTCCAATGCTTATGTGCACTTCAATGTACATATGGGAGCACCACTTGCATGCACCCAGCATGTATCAGCCTGAGGGTATTATTCAACCTACTGGGGTGAAAACCATCCCTGTTGCCACCTCTGCCCTGACACTGCATCTGTGTGGAGAGCTCCTGCCTGTCCCTCCTCCTGCGGGCAGTGTGATGGTCCTCATTATAACGACACTGGGTTATGTCCTGCAAAAAGTCATTCCAGAGCTTTGTACCGACTAAAAGGGAATTCGAGGTCAGTTACTAGGTCACTTCCCATTTCTTGAGGCAACTGAAGGCATTTTCAGTGCTCCTGCCCTGAATGTCTCTCTGCAGGGACCCCAGGCAGGGGTTCCCCAGCAGCCTCAGGGCAAACTTGACCCGGTTCCTGTTGCCTTCCTCAGCTCCATCAGGGTTTGCAAGTGCAGCTCAGTGTGACCTGAGCTGCCTCCGACAAACTGACCTTTGGCTCCAGCTTGAGCCACCTGTGAGCCCTGAGACACAGAAGCTGGCTGCACCAGCAAAAGAAGCCGAGCTTGGAAAGTTTCTTTCTAAACAACAAACGCTAAAAACTTAGGGTTGATTCTCTGCTGTAACTTGACAGCTAGAAGGGAGATGTCAAACTGTGCTGGCCAGTGGCCATGCTTGCGGGAGAGCTGGCTGTTGGTCCCTGCTGTGCCAGACATGAGTCCCTATCCCAGTATCCACAGAGAAGGGCTCCCACAGCAAAATGCCACCCAAGCCCAGCGCCTGCTGGGTCCCACAAACACCAAACACAGCCTGAAGCCACCTTCAGACTGCCTTCACATGGGGCCAAAGAAACTAACAATCAGAGCTTTCTTTTAAGCCATGAAAGCTTAACCTCTGTGAAGCCTGACAGCAACTTGTGCTTCCAGCTAAGCCATCAGCATTTTCAAGCCTCAGGGAGATAGACAGACACTTGTGTGGTTTTATATATAAAGTCATATGTATTTGTAAATACTCAGATGATTTCCATATACACCCACCAGCCACACAATGCAGTAATAAATTATTCCAATAAATGGCAACTCTAAGAAAAGCAACTCTAAGAAAGCAACAAAGATAAATATAATTGCACAAGGTTTAAATAGGATGTAAATCAGCATTAAAAAAAAGCGAGTTAACATGAAGCTGTTTACTCCTAGAGAATCTCCTCCACTGCTCTAACATTTGAGCAATAGCCTCCAGTCGTGAGTGTGCTGCAGGAAGTAACAGAGAGCAGTTCAGCAGATGAAACAAAGAGGACCTAATTACCATGCGAAGCACAATATCCTTCAGATGTGATGAGAAACGTGACTGCATGAAAAACTGATCCTGGGGAAATTTCAAAATATGACCACCCAAGCATAAAGAAGAGAGTGGTGAAAACCAGAGAAACTGCAGCACAAGGGTATACTATTTCTATACAAAGAATATTAGTTTAAACACATGAACATACAGATACTGCGTACGTACATGCATCTATATGCAGACACACCAATACAAGGGGCTATGTGATTGTGGATGAAAGCTATAAATGTATAAAAGCTTTTAAACCATATGCTATTTATTAATAAAAAAATCACATAAATTCTTTGTATGTTGATCCATGGAGATTCTTCAGGGAAAAGCAAACAAAACAGCCAAATGCTTGAAAAACAACCAAGCAGCCTGACAGTCCTGCGCTATCCTTCCCCTTTACATCATACTTGGTCATTTAATATTCATTTTTTGCTTACAATTCCACAGTTTGAATGTAAATAATTTATGAATATTGGCCATAAATTATACTGGGGGGCGGGGGGGTGTTGTTGCGAGGGTTTTTTGGGGTTGCTTTTTTTCTTTCTTTTTTTTTTAAGAGAGAGGAACACTGACATCATCTTGGAGCAAGGGAAAGCCTGATTCTCAGTTACAGATAGAGAAGTTGTGTCATTTAAAGTAAAAAGTTCCAGGTGGTATTTAAAGCCACAGTGGAGAAGATGCTGGCCTGTGCTGGGGCTGGGCTCAGCAGTCAGACTCTGCCAGTGGCATCAGCGCAACTGGGGTACCGAGCCCCCAGCACCAGCATGGTGTGAGGCCACAGCTCCCTCCAAGGCAGAAATACAGCACACCATTTCTAATTTTCATCTAACAAATAGTATACCCTTTTGGGTATGAAATTGCTAAAAACCCAGCATCTCTTGAACACCCTTTTGCTAGAGAACCTGAGCAAGGCAGATGTTAACATATTCATTTCCTACCCCAGCCTTAAGGGGTGTGTGTGCGTGTGTGTGTGTGTGTGTGTGTGAAGCTGATGGTGCATCTTGAAAGGCTGTTCAAAGTATGCAAAAACTGAGAGATAGAGTTTGCAAATTCCTCGGTACGATCAATACTGCTCTCGAGCTCCAGATTCCCTTTATCGATGACAGCCTCTCTCGCTGCAGTGATTAGAGATTCCACATCTTTTAATCACAAAGAACATGACAACTACAACCTATCTATAGCTTTGTGATTTACAGCAATTGATGCACTATCATAATTGCATTAGTGCAATGATAGCTTTTGGGTGTTACCCAAGCAGCTGAATTTAAACATGGTTGCATTTGTGACAAACTGACAAGGAAAATCCGATGTTTGAACCCAGCAGTGGTTTTAACCCATTCAGCTTCCCTGGTCTCCCTCTGCCTGCTAGTGGCAGGGATGAACAGTTCTTTTCCTGCCTCAGCAATTCTAACCATAAGAAAATGGAAAGCTGACCTGTGGATTAAAAAGGAAAGCCACAATGATGTATATGCTAACGGACAATAAGTTTTGGGAGCAACATCCCACTCTTCTAACAAAGTATCAACTCCTGTTGCTATGAGCGGGTGGATTTCAGCTTAGCCAGTATAGCCGTTACTTTGATGCTTTTTGAGATGACTCCCCAGTTTATACCATAAATCATTTGAACACTGATGCTTCTTTTTAATTTCAGGGCATTTGTTTGTTTTATTTTTAGCCTGAATCCTGACAGAAAGGAGACACCCACAGGTTGCAGCCATGGGCATCTGTAATAATGCATTTGTGTTCTTATACAAAAAGGGTGTTCAGCTCGCTCCTGCTGTCCAGCATCAAAGTCAAAAGATACAGAAACTCTTAGGAGTTTGAAAAGAAGGCAGTGGGGGAGACAAAAGGGACCCTACTGCTGTCCCATTACAGGAAAAGCTAATAAAGCTCACCCTTTGTCAGATATCAGAGGATCCGCATGAGAGAGAGAGACATTACAAGCCAGGCTTCATTAGCTCCTCTGCTCAGAGAGCGACTTCTTTTTACAAGAGAACAGAAGATTTCAGTCTCCTGAGCTGAAAGAAAGCGCAAGCTGGTAGAGAAGAATGAGCTTAGATGAAAAGCAGGATCTTCTTATCTCTTTCTAAATATTATCATACAAAGAATTGGCTTGCATTCCCCCGGCAGCGTCCCACCTAAGAGCACTCAAAACAATGACTAAGTGTCAGAGCTGGTGCCTGCTGCTGGCAGGCAATTGGAACCAATTCAGGTCAACTTGCATCGTTCCCCAAAGACTGACCGAATGCCAAAATGGCTATGGCATATGTCACGGATTTCTTGGAAGACCTCAGTTCAGCTTGCTGCTCTGCCAGATGCTTCTTACGCAAAGCCCAGGAGACCACACTCTGTCGGATCCCCAGCTTCTATCCAAAGGCCAGGAGGGCACAGGGACTCTTGTAAGGTCACATCACACCTGACAGGGGGAAGCCACGTCACAACTGTGTACATCAGCACCTCGGCTGCAGGCACACAGCCAGACACAGAGCATCTCCTTGTGAGAGCTTTGGATTTACAACAACAAACCAAAAACTACAAGTCTTGTCATGAGAGATAAAGGACACTACCGATGGCTTAGATCTATGCCAGCACAACCCTGCATCACCTCCCAGTGTCCCCGCTTACGCAGTTCAGTGCTGGCAGGTGCAGCACTGGCACCAGATCTAGAATGCTCTGCACTTATCTGAACAACGGGCAGGGCTAGCACTGCTTCTCCTCTCACTTTGAACAAAGAACAAGGCCCGGGGTGACCAGCCCATTCACCAGCCCTGTGGCAGGGCAGAGAGGGAGGACACAGGAGGAACTGAAAAGCTGATTTCCCTTACATAAACAGGAATCCTCAGAATTAACCCACAACACTTTATTGTACAGTTAATTCACATGCAATGTCCCAGGGATGTTTCTGAATATTTTGAATCACCAGGGATTATCAGGGCCTCCGGACTGCAGGCAGGAGCCCAGGAAACAGATACTTGAACTGTCCCTTCCTCAGTTGAGATCCTCAGACCCAAACAGTCTGTCCAGCTGTTACGTCCTCCTCAGCTAGCACTCTCTAGGCAGGGCTACTGAGAAGGAGGTACCAAGTTGCCTGGGATCAGCCCCATTAGTCTGGCTATAAATTTGGCTTTGCTGCTGGAGCTGATCATTTTCTCCTGATGACAGAGCACAGGAATGGACTGAAGTGTTTAGTTTGGGAACGTTTAAATAGCTGGAAGGATGCTCAGTGCCAGCGTGTGTGAAGTGTTTATTGTTCTAAATCAAATGCCAACACATAAACACACATCTTTCAAAAAATCCACTGTTTTCCTTAAAGCCCTGAAAACCCACCTAGACTATTAAGTTTCGTTACTGGGATAAAAATCTACCTATCATTGCTGCATTCATGGCAGGACCAGTGCTTGAACAGACTAATTTCTCATGCAGCTATAACAGCTTCTGCCTGTTCCCTCTGCAACTGCTTGAGATGCTGTTTCATTAACATCCAGGTACATCCAAGACACAGGGTTGTATCCATGTAGTGACTCAACTGGACTGGCCCACTTGTCCTGTCTGTTGTCTTGAAGCTCTAGTGAGAAGTATCAGCTGAGCCGCTAAGCACAGATTTAAGAAACTAGTTTTAGGCAGCTGCTGGATATTGTGCTGGATATCCAGACTGGATATTCTGTCTCTAGATACAGCTCCCAAGAATAAACAACTGTTGTAATCACAGTAAAATAAATACTTTATTACAGTTGAATAATGTTGGTTCTAATTACAGTATCATTGATGTATTTTTCTATTAGGGGAAGATTTCCACTTATTTTTTTTTAAATTTATTTACCCAAAACATAATACTCATCATGATATTTGCAATTGAGCTGCCGCTGCTCTCCTTTTTCTGCCAGTTTTACAGCTGGGTTGTTAGGCGAAGTTGATCTCACATCCTTTCAAAAATCAAACAGGTATCAGCCTTGCCCAGACAACTGCTCTCATAAAGAGGCTCTTCCTACGTGTTCTAGGGGTTAAATCCCTTACAACTGCTCTAGAGTCTAGCCTTTTCCAAGGGATTAAAAAGCTTTCTGGATCAGACCTAACAGGCATTTAGCTTTGTTCTCAACGCTCAGCTGGTTGTATGAGGAAACTCAGGTTGATATTTTGGTACATAACTGGCTCTTTTTTCGCCAAGGAGATACCTTACGGATTAGCACTTAGTTCTTCCAAGTCATTTTTCTCATTGGCGCTGCAGGGGAAAAATGCATCGTTTAAATATGGGACAGGCCAGGAGTTGAATAAGCAACAGCTTTATTTCTTAGTCTATGCTGCTGGTTACCCGCAAAATCCCAATAACATGTGACGAAGCTGCAATAATATCACATATGCTGGTAAAGGTAAAAAAAAAATAGCAGATACCCCTGTTCTTTCTTCCTGCATCTAAGCTCATACTGACCGCTCCTCCTCACCCAGCTCCCATACACTTGGTTGTGCAGATGCCCTCTGAGGATGTGGGTAATCCAAGATTATAACCTGAAACCTTTACGAATACTGCTATATCAGGAGTGGGTTATATGGGAAAACAGAGCAAGTGTTACTATTTATTCAGGCAGTCTATAGTAAAACCAAGCTCAACAAGAACAGGATGATGATTACAATAAATCTGGAAACTGCTGTTTAACAGCGTAACTCCTTCAGCAATGATGACAACACCACTCTATAACCTCAGCAAACAACCACAAACGCAGGTGGGTGAACCATAATGCTACAAGGGCCACCCCTAGAAGGATGCTTAAAACCTGTCAGACCTTTTCATCCAAGATTCAAGTTCTCTAGGTAAAAGAAAGGGAGTTAGGAGATCATTTATTGATCTCCCATGCCTTTGAGAACACAACCTCTACATGCTAGGACTGACACACACATTCACTGAGAGAAAGCTTTAATGCCTTTCTTTCCTCCCACCTTTTCTTGAAACTGTTGCTATTAGACAGCACCAAGACGTGAAGTGGCTTCTTGACGCACAGAAATGATGTATTAAAATACATCCAAGGACTGAAAAAGTTTGCCTTACACTTGAAATAGATTCCCAGCAGGTAAGAGGGGGAGACTGGTGGCACACGAGTGCAGCCATCGCTGATCCATAGAGCAGAGACAGCCACACATTCAGGGACCAGAGACGACCAGGAGTTTTCTGAAGGTCGCATGGGAAACTAGGAACCAAATCCAGGGTCTGACACCTCCTCTGGTGAAACTGCCAGTGACTTCAAACACCATTGACTTGTAACAGCGAGGACAATTTACACGAGCTGAAGACCTGCCCCCAGGAGTCCTGCCTGGCCGCCCTCTGCTCTTACTGCTGGAGATCAATGACTCTTACAGGTCAGATTTTTTGTTTTGTTTTGTCAGGCTTAGATTGCTTCTTTGTACACTGCTGAGATCAAATCAATTACTTTCCACTCCAACCATCTGACCAAAGCAATTCTAATGGAGCAGAAAGCAGAAACTCAGATAAAAGAAGGGACAATGTATTTTTCACTGTTATCTCTGCACTGAGCATGATAAAGAAGGAATGAAGGCTGAAATAAAGATCATTCTTAATAAATCCCCCTCACGTAAGAGTAATGATCTTAATTCCCACATTTTGTCTTTGTTGTGGAGACTGGGGACATGAGTTTAGATGGAAGATGAACCCTGTAAGTCTTCAAAGGAAGAGCACTTATAACAGACATCCTGTTTCCCTGATAATCATATCCAGGAAAACTATTATTTTGGAACATGAATGCATTTTCCAGCTACCTTAATACCATTTTTACTGTTCAGCCACATGAAAAATTACCTAACCTGTTGGAATGGATTTCTTGACCCACACATAGCTACATTAAAGGGTGTAATTTAATGCAATCTAACTAAATTAGCACCAATTAGACAGGCTAAATTAAAGGGCATGTCACTAATAAATTTTATGCTAAACATATTACTGATAATAAGCTCACTAAAAATTGCATAATGAAATAAAATATTCTTTTTAACACTGCTCAGTCTAAATATGAATATATAAAAAGTCATGAAATAATGAAATACAGTATGCTAATTCCCAGTTGCCTTTCAGGATAACATCACAGCAATATTAAAGTGCACCGATTACGATGGTGTTTAAAAACAATAGGTCAAATCCCACAGGGAAACAGAAAGCCAGGCTAGATTCCATGCAATATCAAGGATCCTGATCCTGCAAACGTTTACATATATGTGCCCAGGTCCTTTGAACTCAGCAAGTCTGGTCTTGTACAGCACATTGTGGTCTTGCTGCTGTGTTTGCTCAGAGAGCTGCATCGTAACATGGATCAGGGTTTAGCAGACTGAAGGCATTGGTGTCCATGTTCTCAGCTATGCCCCAACAAACATCTGGGAGGGGTGTAAATGAGCCATTTATGTCTCCATTCATTTTCATCCTCAGGGAAGCTCAGAACTCTTGGATGTCCCTCGTTCCCAAGGACTACCAAGGTACTAAATATTGCCAAGCAACCTGGTTGCATCCCCACTTAATGCACATGTCCTCTGCTGGGTGGACTCAGAGGTTTATGACCCTTTTGTATCTTCTTTCTGACACAAAATGATCAAAAGGCCAGACAAGCTCTGGCACTCTATGTACAATTCATCTATCAGATATTTATTAATCAGTAATAAAGTAAATCAGGGATAGTAAAGTGGAAGTGACAGCTTTATTAAGACAGACCAACATGTCCTGAATAGTAATGAGAATGGGCTTCTGGAGCACATTCTCTGCATAATGAGGGCCAACATTAACTAATTAGGGCCCTCAGCAGGGTCCTTGCTCACCTGAGTTATCTTTTCTCACACAGGTAGTCTAAAGTTAATAGGCCCATTCAGGTGAATAACATTTGTAAAAGCATGTTGTAGCCTCAAATTCCCTGTCGTCAGCTCCTGTGCAAAAATCAGAACCCCAAAAATACTTTGAGGCAGAAACAGAGGTATTGTTTTAATAAACTCAAATAATTCTGTGCAAAACCTGCATTTGCTGGATTCTGTTCATGCCATAGGAAAAATATAAGGCATTATGACACTGTGTAGTGTCCACTGAGAAGTGCTAAAAGCACCTGCAAACTTGGCTTTTCTGCTCAAGTGCTTCCACTGCTTAAATAGATCTTTAAAATAGCTAAGAAACCAAGCCAAACAACCACTGTTACTCAAAGGCTCCTTTCAGATTGTATGAAAACAAACCAGCTTCAAAAATGGTGAACTGCCATCTATGCACACTTTACTACATGAGGAACGGAAAAATGAGTGACCTCACACTGATGCACATTTTGAGGTAAAATGTTGGCTTTGGAACAAAAGGGATATATTCAATTGTTTTAGGAGTGTTGTGGTTTTATTTTAAAATAAATGAATTCCTGATTTTTAGATTTTTTCCCATTCAGTCTCTAGGTCTCCACCCATGTGGATGCAAATTGCCATTATTTTATTTACTTAAGAACAGCTTTGAGGCTATTACCCCTGCAGGATCTTGCCCACAGGATACGGGAATACTTCTGTACAGAACACTTCCATGCATTGTGCACTCTGCAGCATAAAGCCCCAGATGGTGGCTGCCTCTCTGCAAAGTGTTCTTGCTAAATCGAAAGCAGCCCTCTAAACATACCGCTTGACTATCATTTCAAAAACAATACACAAATGATTTGTTCTCTTTAAAAAAAATTATCAGTTTGGTTCATTAACCTATAGCCATACAAAAGCAGGAGTCAATTACGTTGCCACATCAGATGTGTGTAAAGATAATTACCCTGAAAAGAAGATGTAA
>JANHGB010021024.1:0-10876 GCA_026283785.1 Coracopsis vasa | reverse complement strand
TGGGTGGGGGCTGTACATGTGCAGTGGGGCAGTGCAGTGTGGAAGGCTCTGTGCATGCAGGGGGGGTGTCTATTGCAGGGGGGTGTGCATTGGGCCAGGCCTCTCTCCCCCAGCCCCAGGCCCCCACTCACCGCGTCCCTCGATCCCCGGCCCCCATCCGTGTCCCTCCGGATGCCGGTGCCGGGACCCCCAAGCCGGGCCCCTGGCGGGGAGGAAGCGGCCGGGCCGGGCTGGGCCCTTCCTGCAGAGCCACGGGTGCAAACCCTGCACATCCCCTCCGTGGGGCACCCGCGGGGAAGGTGGGGAGATCCCCAGGGATGGGGACGCGGAGACCTCGGAGCCGAGGTGGTGGCAGCAGCCACCGAGCACCCCCCCGGTCCGGGTACCCGCAGGTGATGGGCACCCCCGGGCTGGTACCCCCCAGAAGGCACCGCTGCCGCCGGGGGGGACCGCAGGGCCCATTGCTGCTGAGCACTGATGTAAAGGGCGATTTTAGGCTTTTTCCTCCATTTTTGCCTTGTTCCCAGAACACCCCAGGGCTGATGAGCTGTGGGCAGGTGCCCCCTGCACTGCGCTGCCCTAGGAGCCACAGGAAGCTCAATGAACCCCCCGAGGCCAGTGGGTCCCTTTGGGGGGTGCCCAGCATGGGTCCAGGGTGAGCCCCATCAGCGCTGTGCTCCCATCCCCCCAGCACCGGCCTTGCCCAGAGAAACTCTGCAAAAAGGGGGAAATCCATTCAAAAAGAAGCAAAAAGCGGCTGAAAAGGTCACAGGGTTGGAGGTGCCAGGAAAATGGGTGCAGAGATGGAATGTGCCCCGTGGAGGCACAGCCCGGAGCAGACAGGGAGCACCGGAACTAAAAGTGAGAGGTTACGAATGGAGAAGGGGAAACGGTGCTGGGATGGGGACACAGAAGCCCCCGTCCTCGGACCAGCCCCTCCTGAGGCCCCGAACAGGGAGGAATTCAAGTGTGTAATGAAGAGACCTGCCCCATGGTGGGAGCAGCTTCCCCAGCGTGGGGCTGTGTGAGCATCCCCTGCAGCATCCAGCCCTTTCCCAGACCCAGGGCTCCTTTTCCAAGCCTGGAGCTTCCCTTTTTGCCCTGTGAGCACCCACCCCATTAGCAATGACTTGGGCTCTCGGATGGGGTTTTGTTTTCTATCACCCACCTTTGTGTCCATGCGCCCTGAATCGCTGCTGCTGCTGCTCCTCGTTCCCATTGGATCCCATGGCAGCATCAGCCCTCCCGCATCCTGAACAGCAGCAATCCCGGTGGGAAGCCGGGAGCAGAGCAGTGATCCCGTTTCCTGGGGTGCTGAGCCCGGCCTCACCGTTAGCAAGAGTTTCCAGCCCTTGTGAGCAGCTTCCAGGATAACCCAAACAGTTTATCCCTGCCCCTGCAGGGAGCCCGCATCCTGCTTGGGTTAGCGGGGCCCTTCTAAACAGTTTATAAATAGAGCAAGGTAACAGAGGGCGATCGCTCTTCCCAATGGAAAGCAAGGAATTTCATGGGATTTGTGTAGTTAAAGGCGTTCAAGGGGTGCTGGTCCAGATGCCTGCTCACAAAACTCAACTGAAATCCGCTGCTGCTTTCTCCTCCAGGCGAGCTCCATTCCCACCTCACCAAAACAATCAAAAGAGGGATAAAACAGGGAAAACAGGGTTCCGGCAGCTTCAGCCCTTCACGTGCTGGAGCTGGCACTGGGAAGGTCCTGGCTGTGTCGCAATGAGCTGGGAAGGCTCAGTGCCACAGGGGATGCTGAGGCCAGTGATAGGAATGGGCAGGGACCAGTGGCAGAGGCTGCTGCACCAGGGAGGTTTCAGGGTCACACTTTGGGGAAAAAAGTGAAAAATTGGGGGAAAAAGATTGAAAACTTGGGAAATAATTTGGAAAAGATGAAGTGCAGCGAGTGCCTGCAGCCGCTTCCTGCGGCCGGTGGGACTGTCACCTACAGCATCCTGGGACTGTCACCTACAGCATCCTGGCACTGTCACCTACAGCATCCTGGGACTGTCACCTACAGCGTCCTGGGACTGTCACCTACAGCGTCCTGAGCCCCTCTCCAGGTTTCCTGCAGCCCCTTTAGGCCCTGGAGCTGCTCTGAGCTCTCCCCGGAGCCTTCCCTTCTTCAAACCAAACCAATGCAGGGCACTTCTGCAGTTACAAGCGTCTGTGCCTGTGTGAGCAGAGCAGAACCAGCCGGGCCCTGCAGTCCCCCACAGCCACGTCCCTCGCCCCAGCAGCCAGCCCTGGCTCCGTCGGTGGCCGCCGGCAGCCCTGGCACAAGGCTGCTGGTTCCTTTGATCTCAACAGATCAAAGAGCTGTTTCCCCACCCCGGCGCGGCCGCAGCGAGCCCAGACACTCGATGGGCAGCCAGGAGAGGAGCAGGACGTGCCCTGTCATTCCCAGCGCTCCGGCTGCCCCGCGGCTCCCACCCTCCAGACGCTTCCCTGTGCTCCTGGAGAATACCCCAAAGCAAAGCCCAGGGAGCTGGGGAAGGCAGCCCTGGGGCTCTGCACCTGCAGCACGCACGGGGAAGAGGTGTCCTGAGGGATACCTGCACACCCAGCCCGTGTCCTGCTCCCTCTCGCCCTCATGGGCATGTGGGGTTTGGATGGAGCCCAGGCACTTGTGGGCTGCTTTGATTTATCCAGCGTGGGTGAGTGTCTGAGCTGAGCAGAGGCACACGGGGCTGAGCAGCCTTTGAGGGAATGTGGAAAGTCACAGAACACGGACAATGCTCCAGGAGGTGGCTTCTGCAAGGGAAAACCCACCAGGACCCAGCGGCCAGCAGAGACCCCTGCCTGGGGTTGAAGATCCACAACATTCCATGTCTGCTGTCCTTGGCATGTGGCTCCCAGGGATGTTCCCAGCCACATCCCATGCAGGGCACAGCAATGACAAGGCTGTGTCCTGGCCACTCTGCCCAGCCTCAAACAGCAGCAGATCCAGCCGGGTGTCCTGCCGGGGGCTGGGGGGGATGCTCTTGTGTTTCCCTTCCCTGCCTGCTGCCATTTGGGCTCAGCCGCTGTTTATCCTTCTTGGCTTTACCTGCAGCAATATCCTACACGGTCACAGATTGGGATTTGTTATTACCAGAGCCTCTACAGCACAAGGGACATTCTAAGCATCACTGTAGAACACACCAAAGGGCTCCCAGTGCCACACCAGCATGAGCCGGGAGTGAAGTGCCGCAGGGAAACAGGAAAACGTGCTCTCACCCGCAAGGGAAAACCAGGAACATGCACAAGGGGGAGATAAGCACCGAACTCCACTGCCTGCGGCTGCACAAAGTGTGAGCCTGGCAGCCCTTTAGGCACTGACAACCCAGGTTAAACGTTAAATAGGGTGATCTGCAGCCCTTGCTTTCTGTGTTGCAGGAGTCTCCCGTGCCCCTGGAGGCACAGCCGTGAGCCAGCACCGCAGCCTGCTCCGTGTTTTCAGTGTGGCCCTTTGGCATCTCAGCTCCAGCTCCTGCCACAGGCTGGGGTAGAACATTCAGCACATTCAGGACAAAGACTTCTTGGGCTCTGGGAACTCCTTTGCTTCACAGGAAGCAAGTTGTTAGGAACCCCCCCGGGTTCCCCTGCATTCTATGATCCATGTTCCTCCTGATGAGCAAACCTCACCGGAAAGCAGGACTGAGGAAGCCTGAATGCTGTGAAGGGGAGACAGAACAGAACCCCCCAGCTCGATACCCAGGTTGGGGACACAATGTTTAACCAGTGGAGCCCAAGGATTCTCCCATCCAACTGCCTCGTTGATCTCAGTGGTGCCAGAAACCCCGAAGCACCATCAGATGATGGCTCAAGGGCAGCCCTGTGGTGCTGGGAGATGCATATCCATGCCATGGTAAAGCAATCCTATCACTGCCTCAATAATCCACTTAATTATCCTCCAGGACTCAACAGCTTGCCCTGAGGAACTGCTACATCTCATCCATCTAAAGCATTCCTCATCCCACAGTGAAATTATTCCACCCAATTTAACAGTCTCAAACAAGAAGGAGCAGGCCCTGGAGTTCCTCCCATGTAAGCCAAAGGAGACAGCATCAGCGCTTGCTTCTGTGCAGGGTCTCATCCATCACAGCCAGATGCAAGATGCTGCTTTAGCCACACAAAGAGACCCAGACAGCAACTGGAGCCAACAGCCCCCTCCCAAAACCTTCTGGGGACAGATGAGACCAAGTGAAAGAGAGACAGAGGAGTTTCCTCCCTGCCCTTCCAGCATGGGAATGCTGATGCCAAGAGTGGAGAGGAGAGTTGGTATCATCTGAAAAAGGAGACTGCTGGCTTTTACTAACCAGTGAAGTGGGCCCAGACACTCACATAAGGGAGGAAAAGCAAAGTAGGGAGCAGGCCCAGACCCAGGAGCTGGGGTGTGCATGGCCCAGGCTGCTCCTGAGCTGTCTCCATGTGGAAAAGGACACCCATCCAGGGAAGAGGGCACAGAGAAAGTACCCAGAGCGGGGTGGCACCAGGGGCTGAGCACAGGCCCGGAGCAGGGGCACTGGCCCCTTAGTTGCAGTTCTTGGGCAGGCGATAGACACCTCCGGAGTAGATGAGCTGCTGGTCCCGGACCTTCTTCTGGAGGAAACCCTGGAGCTCTTGGATATCGATTTCTGTCACCACGGGGCCTGTCATCACAAACATCTTCAGCATGCTGTGAATCCTCTCCAAGGACAGGCTCTCCAGGTTGGTCAGCATGGCCTGGATGTACGTCCAGAACAGCTGCAGAGAGGACACACAGCAACAGTAAATCACACGGACGTCTGTACCATGAGGAAAAGGGGTGCTTTAGCATCCTGTATCCCAAATGCAGAGCAGGGCTGGAGCTGGCAGCAAGTTCTGCTCTCAGCCATGAGTGTTTGGTCTTTAAACAGAACAGCATCAGGTGCTGGGACACGCAGCAGGGCACTTTTCTGAAGGGAAGGCTGCAAACCAGCACCTGCACCAGTGAGCATTAATCAAGAGATACCCACTTCAGAAACCCCCCCAAAAACCTGGACTTAGCCACTTGCCATGGAAAATGCAAATCCAAAGTGCATCAATTTAATCAGATTCCCCAGTCCCAAAAGCAGGGGATGTGTGCATCATCCTGCTGCCTTTGCAGGCAGCCGAGACACACGGACAGTACCTGCAGCTCTTCCTCCTTCTGGTCAGCCTGCGAGGCCATGGCAGAGTCCCCCTCCTCGTCACTGTCTATCAGAACAACCTTCTCCACCTGGTCCTTCTGCTCCTCCTCAATCACAGTGAAGGTGCCCTGGGGCTCCTCTCGCAGGACACCCTGCTGCAGCCACAGCGTCATCTTGCGCTTCAGCGACGTCACGGGCACCTTGAGCACCTCGCTCAGCTCCGTCAGTGTCCATGTACCTGCAGAGAGCACGGATATCAGGGAACAGAACAGGACACTGGCCCAACCAGCAGGCCAGGGCTTAGGAAGAGGATGGAACCAGGTCTTGGTCCGGCTCTCAGAGCCCTCAGCCACCCGAGTACCACGGCCTCCCCCCCAGCCCTGGGGAGCTCACAGACACGGGTGGTAACACCGAGCTGCTGCCACTCACTCTTGGTCTGGAAGTGCAGAATGATGGCAGCGTGCACAGGAGACACGGACAGCGAGAGGGTGCGATCCGCCAGCTCCACATCCAGGCTCACCAGGCCCAGGTGGTACTTCCAGTTCAGGGTCCTCATGGCCTGGAAAAGGGGAAGCAGCCGCTCACAGCGGATCTTTCAGCAGGAACCACTCAGTGCTGCATTACTGCAAATGCCCCTCTGCACATCACACACCTCTGCCAGATACCAAAGCTGATCCCCTCTCATGAGTCGCCCAGCACTGCCACCATCCCTCATGGGGAACATCCTCAGCACAAGTTGCTGTTCAGCCCTTACCCAAGACCAGTGCCCCTCTCCTGCATAAAAGCCAGTCACTCAGCTCCCTGGTAAGGTAATGCACAGCTTGAGGAAACACTGGAAGACCAACTGGGTTGCTCAGGACAAACTCCTACTGGAAAAGAAATATCCATCTGGGGCAGGATTTCCTCAGAAGAGAAGCAGTCTCTTCTGGTACTGATGTGAGAAGAGCACTGCTTGCTTTAAGGATGAGGATGCTCAAGGAGGCTGCTCCCTCATTCACAGAATCATAGACTAGTTTGGGATGGAAGGGACCTCAAAGCTCCTCCAGTTCCAACCCCTGCCACGGGCAGGGACACCTTCCACTAGAGCAGCTTGCTCCAAGCCCCGTCCAGCCTGGCCTTGAACACTGCCAGGGATGGAGCAGCCACAGCTTCTCAGTACTGACCGGCAGCAGCACAGCACCAAATCTTAATGATTTTGCCTTAATTTAAGGAGACCATGTGTGCACAGCACTGGGGACTGACCTGTCCTGAGCTGTGTTTGAGGCTGCAGTGTCCAATTTCAGAATATCCAGGGAACCACCCAAACCAAGAATCGCTTCCCTCCCAAGTGGCCTCACACTCTTTTTTACCCTGTTCACTGATACAGTTGCATGAGGCTATTTCCAGTGTCAGACGCACATCCCTGCGTACCAAAAAAAACCCAGACAAAGTGCAGCTCTTGTCCTCTTGAAATGAATGGGGAGCTTAAGATTGGGATCAGAAGTTCGCCTATGATCTGAAGTACAAGTCTGAGCCAAAGCCCTTTGGAGTCAAGAGGAGTCTCTCCTCTGGCTCCAGCAGTGTTAGGTCCCAGAAAGCTTGCAACAGTAGCCCAACTTAAATACATGATCTCATGTAAGAGTATATTAATCCACACACAGATCCATGCCCCTCTCCTGCTCCTGTGAAATCTTATCAAGAACAAATTATGTATCAAGTTGCACAATCCTGACTTTATCATCTGTCTGAATACAGCAATGACAGCGGTAACTCTGACACTGCTTCACACTGAAACACTCCCTTCCCAATAAGTAGCTTTGTTCCCAATCAGACATCAATTAAAGTCACATTTTCCCTTCGTGAATCAAGCTAATGACAGCAACATGGGGTTTACATACAACTCAGCTAGTTGCTATCTCCTAAATGTGAGATACAGTCAGAAACATTTTATGCAGGAAGGAGAAAAGATGGTGTCATCCCCTGATCACACAGTACTTCCGAAGACTACTTTTCCCAGTAACAGGCATGTGTAATTGCCATTATTGCTCCTACACAGCATTTGCACTGAGTGGGAAAGGACCCCTCACCTGGAAAAAGGAGTGAGAACATAATCACACCTTGATCTCACCTGACTGAGAAAGTGAAGATAATACCCCAGTTGAACTGAGCATATTTGTAATGAATGAACTCCTGTGAAGCTCATGATACTTTGCAGGCAGGGTGCTCTAACAGCAGTGTTTGGAGCTGGCATGCCAAGAAAAGACCTCCACATCTGAGGATAAATGATGTTGCATGGCTGAGCTGGTGGCATTCCTGATCACACAGGCTGCACCAAAGTCTTCAACTTGTTTTTCTCCATTCTGCTTTGTCCAGCATCTCCAGGGTCATGTTCAGGGTTGTGGTTTAACCCCAGCCAGCAACTGAGCCCCACACAGCTGCTCACTGTCTCCACTGGTGGGATGGGGAAGTGAATCAGAAGGGTAAAAGTGATAAATCTCATGGGTTGAGATAATCATAGAACCATAGAATAGTTTGGGTTGGAAGGGACTTTAAAGCTCATCCAATTCCAACCCCCTGTCATGGGCAGGGACACCTTCCACTAGAGCAGGTAAAGCAAAAGCTGTGCACAAGGAATTCATTCACCACTTCCCATTGACAGACAATTGCTCAGCCATCAGGAAAGCAGATCTCCCTCACAAGTAATGGTGACTTGAGAGGAGAAATGCCTTTCTCCTTCTTCACCCAGCTTTATATGCTGAGCACGGTGTCCTATGGTCTGGAATATCCCTTGGGTCAACTGGGATTAGCTGTCCTGGCTGTGTCCCCTCCCCACTCCTTGTGTAGCCCCAGCCTACTCGCTGGTGGGTGGTGTGAGGAGTAGATTGTGTCTGGACTTTGTGTAAGCACTGCTCAGCAATAATGAAAACATCTCTCCATTATTAACGCCGTTTTCACCACAAATCCAAAATACAGCCCCATACCAGCTACTATGAAGAAAACTAACCCCACCCCAGCCCAAACCAGCACATTGAGGAATTGCCTAACCTGCCCCAAAACCGAGTTACATTCTGGTATATCTAATATGTGCACATAATCGGGACACTGCAATTGGGCTACTTGATTTGTAAAGATGTTTAAGCAAGAAGGTCTGGATTAAAGTTCAAGGTCAAGTGCTCTGCACTAGCCAGAGAGGATTTTAATGAACAGTAATTAAAACAGCCTGATTCCTTTGGGGCACCGCTGGACTTCAACAACTGTGCGTGCTTCAAACTCTGCTGGGAAGGATCCTTTCTATTTTAGTACTGCTAAACTGAGGCTTTTTAGTACAGATGCTTCACACTGAACAGTCACAGCCTTTAAAAACCAGCATTTTGGGGAAAGGCAACATCCTCACCTGGTTTCAAGGCTGGGTGCAGGCTCACAATGGAAGTCTTTTATCCTGACAGCAGCTGGCCAGCTTGCTTGGGGCCCTTAAAAGGAGGATTTGTGGATGAAAGCCAGGAACAGAACAGCCACCCTTGTCTGCAGATCCATAGCCCCAAGGAGATGTCACAGGAGCAGAGCTGCTGCTCTCCTCATGCAAAACGTGGGTGGGAAGGAGAGAGCCTCCAGATGGGAAAAGGGACTTTCCTGATGAAACAGGCTGAGAACCACCGGGTTAGAACAAATCCATCTGGAATAACAGCAGAGACGTGTCACGAGCAAACTGCCTTGTCTTGGGATCAAACTCATCCATTACAGAAAGCTTTATCAGAAAACGGATGGGCCTCAGAGCCCTTCCTTCTGAGCAGACAACGATGGGATGTATCACTGTGTACATGTTGTTTACATCTCTGCTTTAACATCATTTGCGGGAGGAAGTGCTCCACTGCCAAAAGAGACTTGATAGTTGCATTGTTCGTGTGCAGCAATATTTAGACATAGCAAAGACACCAGTATTTATAAGAAGTCTGCCCCGTTATCGTATCAGTAGGAAGCCACAGGAAGAAGAGATGGACTCTCCATCCGCTAAGCCTGAGAGGAAGATTAAGGCTCCAAGTAAATCTCATTGGAGAGGTGTTGTTTTCAGGCACAGACAGTGTTTCAGTTCCTGTTCCATGCCAGAGCTCAGAGCTGTGCTTGTAACAGGAAACGAGAAGCACAGCCTGAAGTCAGAGGCACATGTAATTTGAACCAGCTCTTTGCTGTCTTTCACCAGTACCCAATGTGTGCTCCAGCACACAGTGAGCAGCTCTCCTGCACGTCCCTCTAAGCCAGCCAGGTTGGTCATTAACCCTCAAATCTGACCTTAGGCTTGGTAGGTGAGGACCTGGTCCATAACAAACCTACCTGTCTCTGAGCAGTTACCTTGCTTCCTATGGGAAGGAGGGAGGACATGACTGAACATCACACTACTTCCAGCTCCAAACTTCACTGCTGCCTGCCTTTCTCCCAGGAAAGGGGATGACCATTTCCTGAGCACTTGCTGGATCCTAAAACAACAGCAGAAATAGGTACAAAGAGATGAAATCGAGCCTTGGCCAGCCTGGAAGCTTACAAATGCTCCCACTCCCAAGATCCCACAGCTCCTCTTCTCCCTCATTCATCCTATAACCTAAACAGGAGCTTAGCACAGCACATGGAAGAGGAGCTGCTGTTGTACAGTGAGGAATGGCTTCAGCCATGGGAGATGACTATCTCTCATATTTGGGATGAGCATATTCCTGCCCTGGTAAGTCCCTGCAAGCATTGGAAAGAGGCAGAGAAGAAGCTGAGGGTTGACTCTGCTCCGATTTTAATCCATCTAGAACTTCAATGCTTGGTAGCAGGATGTCTCTTCTATCATGTGCAGGATCTAGTGCACCAGAATCCTCCTCCAGACAGAGGCTCAAGCCACTATCACAGCAGCAGTAATAATTTCCCTTGTTAAATGACGCACACTGGCAAACGTTCCATCAGAGCTGTTCAGCACTGACCCCGTCTGGGCCCTCAGACATCGCCAGCAGCAGTGTCTGGCAGATCCCTTCCAGTAAAGAAGATCAGAGGAATAACATAACCCATCTAATTGCCATGTTGGAGCAGAGCACTGATTGAGCTAATCCCCATTCTCTCCCCGGAGCAGCCAGGGCTGTGCACGGAAGCACAGGGCAAAACCCTGGACAGTCATGAATCATTCAGTCCAGAAGGAAGAGTATTCCTAAATACCACCAGGTCAATGACCACACTTAACGTTGGTATCAAGAATTAACTGGGACCTTTGGAGATTGCTGCACCAGCCTCGGCAGCCGAGGGCCATCCGCTTCCCTGGGATGAGGGGGATCTGGGGAACAGGCACTGCAGTAACAAGTCTCTGCTTATTTCACACAAATCCCCTCGGATTTCACACTCCCCGGCACAATGTGGCCCGCTGGGCCCCTCTGCTGTCATACTCCAGCACTGCAGCCCGGCCCCCACTCCTACATCATTTAATTCACATGGCACAAAAATAAGACCAGCCTCGACCAAGAGCAAGTCCCCGAGAAACCTCGTCTTTTCTGGATATTTAAATAACATCGTTACAGAAATGACCCAGGAAATCTGCAGTCTGCCACTCCCTGGGGCAGAGAAGCCCAAGCAAACCCTGCAAGGGACAGTACCAGATGCATTGCCATCTCCCACTGCACTGTCCTCACCAGACCAAAATAGCCCATTCCCTACCATCTATTTCATAGGAATTCTCAAAAATGGCTTGTGTTGGAAGGGAGCTTAAAGCTCACCCAGTCCCAAATCCTGCCACAGGCAGG